>JACXGM010012133.1:0-16664 GCA_016801145.1 Umbra pygmaea
GAAGTCATTTTGCTGCTGTCTAGCCAGCTCTGCTCTGCTAGTGTGTTCCCGCGCGCGCCACATGCAGAAAAGTTGCGCGAGTTATTTACATCACGTGATCGGCTTTTTTGATCGGCGCTTTTGGGGGTTGCCGATTGAGCCATTTAAAGCCAATATCGGCCGATCATGATCGGCGGCCAATCAATCGGAGCATCACTAGCATTTTTTGTTAACAGAGACTGAGAGTCCATTTTATTTATTGTTTTTGGTTGTTTTGTTCATTTATTGTGGATATTGAAAATGTTTTTCAGTTCCAGGGCGCATTACCCCCCATGCCCTTGGATCGTTAATATAGGGCTCCCAGTGTTAAATATTCTTTAGAAATTAAAGTTTATTGGTCTTTTAAAAGGTATACATGCATTATTATGCCATTATCATTATATTTGATGAAAATGCTCTCAGAACGCCAATATTATCGTTTATCGAAATAATTTCGGGGACAATTTATCGTCCAGCAAAATGTGTTATCGTGAAAGGCCTAAGTGTGCCGTTATGTCAAGTTGGTTTCATCCTTTCTTTCCTGCTCACTCTGCCCCTCAGTGAGGCCCTCTCCATCTAAAAAGTCTCGAGGCGGGGGTCCGATGGTTCTGAGAAGAGCCCCTACCCTGGGAGGCCCCACACCTCTCTCTCATGCTGCTGGTCAGTTGGCGACGGACCCCCGGCTGGTCTACCGCCCGCACTTCAACAGAGCAGACACTGAAGCAGACAGCAGTGAGTGACAACTACCTGAACGTAGATCCATTGTTTTATCACTGGGCTGGATGCTGTGGAGATACAACCAGTACCTATGGGCTAGGTGTGAGAGGTGGACTTGGGTTATTGGTTTGGGCCCAGCTAACTTTGATACTTTGCTTCAGGCGTGCAGTTGGGCAGGCCAGACCTGCTGCTAAAGACCCCTCCCCTGGCGGGAGGCTCGGTGAACTCGGAGGCCAACCTCTCCACCTCATCATTAGGAAGCACAGGACTCACCACCTCCTCTCCTCCACTACGGTAGCACGTTTCTCCATCACATCACCACCTCTTCTCCCCCATTACGGTGACACCATAGAAATAGAATAAATATAGAACCGCCATTCAAATTCAAATCAACGTAGCAGGATAATCAGAGCGGCAGCCATTTTTATGTGTACCATTCCGTTGCAAAGATTTAACGGCCTACTTTCGCATTAAACAGATTTGTGGCAAGCCGTGAACTCACTAGTGGCTTGCCTTGTTGGTGAAAAGAATGTAGAGTGCTGGATTTAATTGCTTTATAATTCTATTGGTTTATCATCAAAATATATTCAATAAAATGGTAATACTACAATACTATGTAGTTAGTGCGACACACTCTTTACGGTCACCGTGACAACTAACAACAATCGCTGTTTTGTTGTGGACTGATCGAATAACCACGCCAAACAGTTCAATGACCTTTCTATTCATTATATTTCTATGGGTGACATGTTTCTCCATCACACCACCACCACCTGTTTTCCACTATGGTAATGCATTTCTGTTTCTAGGTCTGTAGGTGTTGAGGTTCACAGGGCAGTAACAAACACAGACCAAGAAAACAGCGTTGCCCACAGGTACACAGAGCAAAGCCCTCTTAACACCTCACACACAGTTTACATACAACGATCAGCCATAACATTATGACCACCTGCCTAATATTGTATAGGTCCGCCTTTTGCCACCAAAACAGCCCTGACCTGTCAAGGCATGGACTCCAATAGACCTCTGAAAGTGTACTGTGGTATCTGGCACCAAGACTTTACCAGCAGATCCTTTAAGTTGCGAGGTGGGGCCTCCATGGATCGAACATGTTTGTCCAGCACATCCCACGGATGCTCGATTAGTCAACACCTTAAAGTCATTGTTCTTCCAACCATTTCTGAACCATTTTTGCATTGTGGCAGGGCACATTATCTTTCTGAAAGAGGACAATACAATCATGAAATACTGTTACCATGAGAGGGTGAACGTGGTCTGCAACAACACTGATGTAGAGTGTACGTGTCAAAGTAACATCCACATGAATGGCAGGACCCAAGGTTTCCCAACAGAACATTGCCCAAAGTATCAACCTGCCTCCACCAGATTGCCTTCTTCCCATATTGCATCCTGGTTCCATGTGTTCCCCAGGTATGCGACGCACACGGCCATCCACCTGCTGTTATAGATATTATGTGATTCATCAGACCAGGCCACCTTCTTCCATTGCTCCGTGTCCAGGTCTGATGCCCGTGTGCTCATTGTAGGTGGATTCGTTGGTGGTCAGGGGTCAGCATGGCCCCCGCTGACTGGTCTGCGGCTATGCAGCCTCATATGCAACAAACAGTGATGCACTATGTGTTCTTACACCTTTCTGTCAGAATCAGCATTAACTGTTTCAGTAATTTGAGCTACAGTAGCTCGTCTGTTGGATCAAACCACACGGTCCAGCCTTCGCTACCCCCCATGCATCAATGAGCCTTGGCCACCCATGACCCTGTTGTCAGTTCACTGCATTTCCTTGGACCACTTTTGATATTGTAATGACCAATGTAGACCAGGAACACCCCCCAAGAGCTGAAGTTTTAGACATGCTCTTACCCAGTCGTCTAGACTTTACAAAGTCGCTCATATCCTTACACTTGCCCATTTATCCTGTTTCGAACACATGGAAATTGAATGGATAGAAAGGCCATTCCAGTTCAAGTCAATGTAGCATAGTGACAGCCATTTTCATGTGTACCATTCCATTGCAAAGTTCTAGTGGCCTCTAAATCGCCATTTGTTTGTGGACTAATCGAATGACCACGCCAAGCAGTTCAATGGCCTTTCTATCCATTCTATTTCTATGTTCTAACGCATGAACTTTGAAGACAAAATGTTCACTTGCTGCCTAAAATATCCCACCCACTGGCCGGTTCCATGATTCACCTCACCTGTCAGTGGTCATTATGTTATGGCTGATCGGTATATGTATCATTAATTTAAAATACACATTTTGCATTCTTCACAATATGTTTATCTGTTATGACTTGGATGAAGACTTGTAATTCAAAAGGTGCACAAACTTTACCCATAATATAGATTATCACTTAAACCTAATACACGCAGTTCTCCATGTTATCTCTGCCAGTATGGCTGCTGAAGCGGAGGTACCAGGAAACCAGTCTGCTAAGGAAGATGCCATCTCATTATCAGACATTGTTCCTGAGACAGACCTGTGCTTTGTAAGTGTGGCCCAATGGTGTTCCTCCGTTTAAAATAACCACCATGCTATTCGCCTGTACTCATGCGCTACTGTCTGTCTCCCACAGTAACAAATGATTCATAGTGATTCAGGAAAACGCTGTTCTGGAACCAAGAAAGTGGGTGGAGGAGAACAAATCAAGGCAACATTCTCCAGCCTCCCTCTATTGATCCGTCCCTTCTCTGCAGGGGAGGCTGACTACACAAGGTGTGGAGGGTGGGGTTGGGGGGGGTGTCTTCAACATGGCTGCTGGAACCATGACTCGTACTACATTACATGAGTCTGTGTCCCTCAACAAACATACTAGCATGGCAACCTCTGGGATTCGGGTTCAGGCACCAGCGTATTCAAACTGTGGACACGGAAGCTCCTTCTGTGTGGCTGAGCATGGACACATTCAGGTTTGTTGAGTTGTCAGTGAATAGACACTACTTTTTTTTAATTCGTGGATGTATAGCCTACAGCATTTGGGGGCAGAAATGTAAAGATCAGAGGCGTCGGTTGACTATGCACATGTTTTTGTGTCTATGCGTCTGGGCCGATGTGACGGTGATGGTCTCTGTCTCCATGGTGATCCTAGTCTCCCTCTCTGATGAGACCACATGTTGTTACTCAAGATCAGAGCAAGAAAGCTGCATCAGAACATCCCGGGCACACTAAAACCAGCTGTTTATATTCTGATTTCACCCTTACATGGCTCACCTTTTCTGTCTTTAACGCTATTATGCTATTATGTTTCTTAAAATGTCCTGTTACACACGCACACAACACACCTGAGCTCTTACTTTAGTCTCACTGCCAATCTCCCTGACAAAAAATGGACCAATCAACCTGCAGGGCTGAAAAGAATGAGCCAATGAGACTGAAGTGTTTTTACTGCATATGCTACTACACTCATGCCTTTTCTGTTTCCAGGCGTGGTGGTCCACAGATCATAAACAGTCTTTCACGTCTATAAATTTAGGCTTTTTTAATGCATAATTATCTCGTGCTATTCTACACATAATGGTAATTCAACAAATATTTTGATTCTTTGGTCATTGTTTGCAGTGACCTGAATTTCATAAATACACAAAATGCCTGTAACTAAAGAGCTACACTCTAAAAACACAAAGAAGATAAGAGTGTACAGTATGTAATGGATGTTCTTTTTGTTATATTTTTTTTATTGACAGAACAGGAGCAGCTTAGACCACTACAGCAACTCTGGCAAACGATGAATAGATTTTACATGTGTACTTATTCACAACTTATACATGCATACATTTTGTATAAACATTTTTTTTTTCAGATTTTCTCCTTCAATGCATAGAACACAAGCCTGTGTTGGCAGCAGTTACTATACGGCTCATGTAGAGGGAAGATTTCATACAGGGATATACAGTATGTATACCAGATCTTCTAGCTGCCAAAATAAAAGAACACAGGGAGTCAATGATTAAACTGCTATGTAGATGTCAGTGGAGGCTGGTGTTCCTTAATTGAGGAAAAGGGGCTCATTAATGTCTGGACTGGAGTAAATGGAATGGAGTTCAACAGATTAATCCCAGTTTGAGAAACCATTCCATTTATTCCAGTCTACACATTAAGTCCATTCTCAATTGAGGTTCACCAGCATCCACTGGTAGATAGTAAAATATTGGTATGTACTCTTGTTTGTCAATAATGTTTTTTTTCCACTGGTTTTTAAAAATCAAATTTTTACTGTCAGTGTCAAGTTTGGAAGACCACCAAAAATGATTGTACCATGACTGTTGACTAAGTCTGATCTCCTGGCACTTTTTCGATATAGTTGCGGGAAATAAGTTGAATTCAAGGCAGAATGCAGGGGAGTTATAGACTGTATGGAGGA
Organism: Umbra pygmaea; assembly: GCA_016801145.1. Lineage (NCBI taxonomy): Eukaryota > Metazoa > Chordata > Actinopteri > Esociformes > Umbridae > Umbra > Umbra pygmaea. The sequence continues at coordinate 5,115 of JACXGM010012133.1, forward strand.
CTGTGGGACAGAACACAAGCCTGTCCATTTGGATTGTAACTTAGCTACCCAGCTAACAGATTGATAATGCAACTACTAACATTTATCATTTTCTTATTTTCAAGGAACTCATTTTATGGTCACTTGATGTCTACAAAATACTGGTGTGCCACCCTATAGGAGATCATGACATCCACACCTGGGGGAAAGCACCCATGTTCAATGCATTATTAATTCCTTGTTTATTTTGGCAGTTACGGTGTGGTTTCAAGGTCTGCTGTTGTCTGGACGTGAGGAAATGTTGCTTGTTCCATCATAGTTACTGTACATGTGGTGTGTAAAGCAGAGATGGGGAGATGGACAATAAGTATTGCATATCTTGATCATTACACCATGAGGCACAAGGGATTGTTGGTTTGGAGAAAGGTTGCTTTCTGGCTGTGTTTGCTTAAAGCCAAGGATATGGCACCAAAGACTAAGACACCACAGCCAAACTGTAGCCTTTTACAATACTAAAGACTAAACGCGGAGCTCCGTCTGGTTTAAACTATCCTCACAACATGGAAAAGCAATCAAGATGATATGACCTTGAATGTGCTGACGGACAATGCACAGAGCAACTACATGGAGGAAATTTTAAGTTTAGAAGTTACTAACAGGATGACGCCTTGATAATGACCTCATACACAGTCACGGCGTTCACAGTTTTGCAGTAGAGCTGTCCTGCACGATAACTAGACATGTTCTAAAGCACCAAGGAAGGAGAAAGTTGCCTTGTTTTTTTTATAAAAATATAATTGAATATGTTAGTATTACTACTTTTCCTCCCTAAAAAGGGGAGCTCATGCTATTCCTGATTATTTCCATCTATTGTCCTCAATTTAAATTTGTACACTTTCACAAGGTTTCAAACTGTGACCCGGATAAAGCTGCTCAGCTTCCAAGTAATTTAAATGGGCTCTGTTCAGGCGTGTTCTCATAGACTGAAACATTTATATTGTACATGGTGTGAATCACATTTTTATGCATTTTATGGTACAGGTTCTGGATTTGAATCTTTAAAACACTGATTATGATTAATAGTGCAGGCTGAACTTTACTGGCTGATATTGACCATCTCAGAACAATGTTATTTTAAATGCTGTGTAGATGCTGGACTTAGACATCACCTGTGGCAGCCCAAGGGGTGGTAAACCTGCAACACAGACACTACAAAACATTATGTATGAATTAACAGCACTCCCTTGTTTCAAAGTAGATGCCCAGGTAAATTCTCACTTAAAACATTCTTTTTTCTACATGACAGTGTGTAGAATTGTGCTCTGTTACACCAGCTTTATATTCTCTTTCAGTGGCCAGATTTCAAGAGATGTAAAGCTGGTGTCTCAGGACTTCAAATTCTACACAGTGCCCCTTTAACTCACCCACAGTTAAAAAAAATTAAAAATGAACCTGAACTGGTAAATCCAACACTGTGGAGTAGTAGGAGCTGGCGAATAAATTCTGTTTTTTGTGTGTTCTTAATTACCATGTTATTATTCATAAAGCAATTATAGTTCATGTTAAATAGCAATTTGGCAATACTGGGCAGTTACTTTTCATGTTGTTGTTATTATTATTATTATTATTATTATTATTATTACTCTGACTTCGTCATAGGCAGAGGTCATTCATTGTACACGTATCTTGTTGATTACCCATTGTATTGTATTCAGTCATGTCTATTTTATTGTATATGGAAGTGAATTATGATAATTTTATTTTTTACATTTTAAGTTTGATAGACTTTCTCTTTGTGATTCTGGGCCGAATTATTTCCCATGCTTTTCTACATTGAATGTTTCACATGGCCTCTAAGCCAGCGTCGCTGTTTGCTGTATATGCGTCAGTTACTATAGCTAGTTCTTCAGCTGAATGTGTATATATGTATATAGTAGTCACAGAAATGCCTTTTCATGCTGTGTGTGCTGCCTGTTACTCCTGCCATCTTTCAGTGATGTGGTAGTGATGTTTTTCATATGGTCTTTGAAGAATTAAAATTATTTTCCAAATGTTTATTGTTTGTATTGTGAGTCAATAGTTTAGGTGAAACATGGGGTAGGTTTTCCAGTACAGTGGATCGGCAAAGTCAGTTTTTCATTTAGCAGACACATCCAGAGAGACTTGCAGATAACTCTGGGACAGCCACAAAATGCTTAACAAGTACAGTGGTCCTTGAAAGTTTGAAGACTTTATAATTTTCTTTATTTCTGCATAGATATGACCTCAAACATCAGATTTTCACAGAAGTATGAAAAGTAGATAGAGAACCCACTTAAATGAGAAATATTATACTTGGTCATTTATTTTATTTTATTTTTTTTGGTCATTTATTCATTGAGGACAATGATCCATCATTACACATCTGTGAGTATCTGCATTTACGCGGAAATCTCGAACATTCTAAAGGGTTTACATATTTGCTCAATGATATAGCTATCAGCAAAGTCGGCACTAAGGAAGAGAAAAATAAAATACTTGTTATTTATAAATGTAGTCTTTTATTTGAAAAAGAATTACAGGCATGTGAAGGTGTATTCAAAGGAATGTCCACTATTTTTCCCCTCCCAAGTGGTCATGACGGTCAAAGAACCGATTTCAACAAGGAAGCCCCTATTAGGTGTGGGCAGATCCACTTTATGAAACCACAATTTAATTCACAGAAGCTGACCATACACACAAAAAATATTAAAATAAATAAAAGAGAATGAGGTGACAAGGTAGCCGTAACTGACAGTCCACCTTGGGCAGCGCAGTACCAATTTGTGCAACACCATGTTGGACACCACTGCGACTGCACTCCACGGAAGCCCTTAAAATAGTTGATTTCTAAAAGTGAGATCGTTAGAAGTATCATAAAGGGAGTTCAATAAAACTGGCAAGGTTAAGACAAAAGCTAGTGTACGGCGAATACTGACATGAGCCCATAATTTGCATAAACAATTGCAATCCTATATTGGCTAGAAGAACAATAAGCAGACTAAGTTTAAAAAAAAATTACGGTGGTATGTATTGACATGCGACTCACATGCCAGTATGGAGAACCAAGTCTGACAAAATAAGAAATAAATAAGTAAATAAATGCTCAAAAATAAATAAGCATACAATTAATTGCACAATAAATACAGTAAATAAATAAATCTAGGCAGTAATTGAGTTATACCATGAGACAATACTGTAGCTTTATATCTCTTTTAATTAGCTTCTTTATTTATTCACCTTTGTAATAAATACCTTATTTATTTATTGTCCGTTATAATTTTCAACTTTATTTATGGCTTATTTTTTAAATCTATGTATTTATGTGTATATCATAATATTTTTGTCTGTTTTATTCTTCCTTTGTATTTTTTTACCCTATTTATTTCTTCAACGCTATTTATTTCTATCTGTCCTTTTTACATTTCTGTATGCATTTCTGCCTCATTATGCAAATGAGAAGGGGCTGTGTCTTAGGGGGAAAACTTCTGCCTATTGGTTGGTTAGAATTATACTTGGTCCTCCATATGCCAGAGATTGCAAGTTCAAATCCAGGAGGACACTTTGCATGTATTTTGTTTTCTATTCCAGGTGCGATGCAGACATGTTGCAGATGTGCTTTTTGATCCTTTTTTTCCTCACTGTCACCATGTTTACAAACAATACATTACAACGAATACATTACAACGAAACCACGTTTTACATGGAGTTAACAGCAAGGTTTCTGAGTGGTTAAGGTTAGGGTAAGGGTAAGGCTTAGATCGATTTAAAAGCAAGGTCTCACTGAATTCAGTGAAATCAACACGCCATCACTTCCGTGTATGGAGGACCAAGTCTGCCAAAATAAGAAATAAATAAATAAATGAATATATGTGTCAATAAAAATATTTCTACATAAAAATATCCATAAAAATATACAAATATAAAATTATACATTTATTAATCAATATTATTTCCCTATTTATTTCTGTGATCATTTATTTCTGTATTTATTTATTTTTATATTCATTTATTTCCATATTCTTTTATTTCTGTATTTATTTATTTCCGTATATATTTATTTCCGTATTTCTACATCCTTAAGCTAATGAGAGGGCGGGACTTATTCGTTCAGCCATAGCAAGTAAGCCAAGAGCGGAAAATAGAAACCATATATACGGTCTGTGATAGAAACAGATTGTGAACGTAAAAAACGCAGCTGGGGAGAAAACAAGGGTACAACACGGGGTTGGTTTGTAAGATAAATTATTTTTTCACCAACCCCAAAAAGAGATGCAATGTCACAAAGAGAAAATCCATTTAACTGTGCCGATTAGTTGCGTTTTGTGGCTTTGGTGTCACCTGTTGTGCTCCGTTAACTACCGTAGCTGCTCTCTCGCTCCGGCGAACTTAGTTTCTGTGTGTGTGTGTGGGTGACTTGGTGTGTTTGTGTGCGTGTGTTTTTACAACAACGGAACATTGCACTGGCGGTTCCATTCGTGAAACTGACACGGATTTTGGTACGTGTTCATTTCACAGAATTCTGGGAGACCAGGCTGTCCGTTACAGTAGGTGGCAGTATATACTGGACACGGTTGCGAGCTGACATTAAACTAAAGAAGAAGAAAAACTGCATTTCCCAGTGACCATCAGTTGTTGTGACGTATATTGACAGAAAACGCTTTCAAGATGGTGCTTGAAAGTACTATGGTCTGGTAAGAGAAACAAAAAGTGTAAATTGTCAATATATGTTTTATTGTTTATGCAAATTAGGAGAATGTTGTGTTTGTTGTCAATGCGAGTGTACGTCTCTGTGATTTTCCAATCCCGATATGTCCGTTAACGAGAGTTATTACATGTAAACAATCGTCACAGATACAGTAGTATTCCGTAAATCTTAGCTAGCCATTCCCTGAGTCATTTTGTGGTTTGCTAAATGCTAACTATAACTATATTATACTTGCTAGTTATGTATTGTGACAGTTACACCGTCTGTAGTTAACCATGGACAATGTTTTGAGCATAATAATTGGTAACATTGTTTTTTGTATGAACGTTGTTTAAAAAAGCTACTTTAACCTGGGGTTGTGATTGTCCTGACCAATACTGTAGCAGACTACAATACTTCCCCGCAGGCAGTCTCTCTAGACAAATAACGTGGATTGTCTGTCCTTACTAGTAAACACCAGTAACATAGCTGACCTAAAGTGTGGATACACTCCCCCCAAATGATTATAGTGTTGTTGCTAAACTTGCTGGTGGTGGTGGTGGTGGTGGTGGTTACAATTTCTACCTGATAAGAAAGATACAAAAGATAATAGACACATCTCCATATCTGTAGTACAAGCATTGCTCGCTAATTTTCAGACGGATGTAGGCTAGACTTTATTAAACTCCTCCATGAAGTCTGACTATATATTCGCTATCAAAGGGATACTATAAATCCAACCACTATTGTTAGAGTAGATGCATGTTGTACCCAGCAAATTATATTTTTCTATAGGTTCCTTAAACGAGATCTCAGTTTGACTACGGTACCAAGTGTTGTGTCTATAAATTCCCCAATAAATTATTGCAAAAATTTGAGTTTCCTTAACCTAGGAAATCTTATCTGGCTAGTTACTTTACTGGTTTTCTATGTGCTTGGACATTCAGGTCGACATTTGAAGTGCTTTTTCTGAAAATGACAGTTCTCAGTACATGCACAGGATATGTAGGCCTCAACAACAATTAGATTTCGAGACATATGGTTTGGACTGTAGTCCTCAGACTTAAGCATGTTTACATTTGCTAATCAGGGTTTGATTGGATCATGTTTAAAGGTGCTATAAGAAGAATTGATGCTATAACCATGGAACTATTATCTCTCAAGTAACTGTCTTATGAACAGTTACTTAAAAATTACAAATTTATGTACTGTATATGGTATAATGTTTTCCTTCACTATGTAGTGCTTGTTAAACACACAAGCACAACCTAAAATGCGTACATTTGAAGTTCAGACACACCTGCCGATTGACAAAAGTTTTTGAAGCACAACTCATTCCATGCTTTTGCAGTTATTGTTCAAACAGCAAAATATTTACTGCACAGTGTTTGAAATCCCACAGTGTTTGTCCCATTTAAAATTATTTTCCAGAGTTTTTAAATATATACCGAAATACATGCTATACAGCTTTTGGAATCTGGTAACTCAAAGAGAAAGTAGTTCTGTTTTCACTGCAAAATTCTACATGAATTCTACAAAAAGCTTCATTAATATGAGTGATGAAAGATGGTTGTGTATTGGTGAAGCTGTGTGGACTGTGTGTCAGGTAGGCATTGAATCATGAGTAGTTGAAGCCTTCTGATGTAATTTTTAATGTGATTCAATAGGCTTGTTGCAATTTGCAATAAATCAATTAATACCATGATAAATAAAAATGAGCTCAATCATTTTTACGGCCACAATAATTTCCATTTGCATGCTTGTTTGGTTTCCTCGTCTCTCTACCAAGTATAATTTTATGTTTTGGTTGTGTGTGTGGTTTTTAATTTACATTTAATTTATTGTTTTTGATTGTGTTTGTTTTTTATTCCAGTGCATTTTTTGTTAACAGAGACTGAGAGTCTATTTATATATATTTATAGAGTTATTTATTGTTTTTGGTTGTTTTGTTCATTTATTGTGGATATTTCAAATGTGTTCCAGTGTTAAATATACTTTAGAAATTAAAGTTTATTGATCTTTAAAAAGGTGTACCTGCATTATTATGCCATTATCATTATATTAGATGAAAATGGTCTCGGAACAACAATATTATCGTTTATCACAATTTCTGGGACAATTTATCGTCCAGCTAAATTTGTTATTGTGACAGGCTTATAATTCAATACAGGTCACTGATGTAATACCAGCCACCCATGTGTACTATCACTGCTCTAGTAGGCCTAAATACTGCATTGTGTTCCTGGTTTATGAACTGTGTTTTCTGTTTACTTCAGTGTGGACAACAGTGAGTACATGAGGAACGGAGACTTCCTCCCCACCAGACTGCAGGCTCAACAAGATGCTGTCAACATAGTGTGTCACTCCAAGACACGCAGCAATCCAGAAAACAATGTTGGCCTCATCACCATGGCCAAGTAAGGACCTGTGTCTCCTCTGTGTTGGTATTATGGTCCCAACAGAAACTGTTCCCTTGTTCCAAACATTCAACGTTTTGATATTATAGGATGTCTGGATACATGGGAGTATTGTGATTGCAAGTAAATGTATAGTAACTTGGATGTTCTCTGTGCAGTAACTGTGAGGTGCTGACCACATTGACTCCAGACGCAGGGAGGATCTTGTCTAAACTGCATGCTGTCCAGCCTCGGGGAAACATCAGCTTCTGCACGGGAATCAGAGTTGCACATGTACCTATACCACACAATAATACAACACATATGTACTTATACCACACAATAATACAACACGCATTTACCTATACAGCACATATGTACCTATATCACACAATAATACAACACATATGTACCTATACCACACAATAATACAACACGCATTTACCTATACAACACATATGTACCTATACCACACAATAATACAACACGCATGTACCTATACCACACAATAATACAACACGCATGTACCTATACCACACAATAATACAACACGCATGTACCTATACCACAAAATAATACAACACGCATGGACCTATACAACACATATGTACCTATACCACACAATAATACAACACGCATGTACCTATACCACACAATAATACAACATGCATGTACCTATACAACACATGTACCTATACCACGCAATAATACAACACGCATGTACCTATACCACGCAATAATACAACACGCATGTACCTATACCACACAATAATACAACGCATGTACCTATACCATGCAATAATACAACACGCATGTACCTATACCACGCAATAATACAACACGCATGTATCTATACCACGCAGTAATACAACACGCATGTACCTATACCACGCAATAATACAACACGCATGTACCTATACCACACAATAATACAACACACATGAACCTTCTTCCTCACAATAATACAACACGCATGAACCTATACCACACAATGTCTTTGTAAGTAGACTGAACCTTGTATCGTTTCTTTGCTTAGTTGGCTCTGAAACACAGACAGGGGAAGAACCACAAGATGCGCATAATTGCATTTGTAGGCAGCCCAGTGGAGGACAACGAGAAGGATGTGAGTGTTCTTTCACTGATGTGGAACTGTTTGAATGACACTGTGCATTATAATTGAACTTGATGCAAGCTCCTGTAACATTCTCTTTAGCTGGTAAAAATGGCAAAACGTTTAAAGAAAGAGAAAGTCAGTGTGGACATCATCAACTTTGGAGAGGAGGTACCAAATTACATATACTAAATATGTCAGTATACCTTTATCTAATAAGATGTTCTAGCCATCAATGTTTCGGTGAATAAAGTGGCTTTCCTCTCTCCAGGAGATAAACACAGAGAAGCTGACAGTCTTTATCAACACTCTCAATGGCAAGGAGGGTGCAGGGTCCCATCTAGTGACAGTGCCCCCAGGCCCCAGTCTGGCCGACGCCCTGCTCTCCTCCCCCATCCTGGCTGGTGAAGGAGGGGCCATGCTCGGTCTGGGCTCCAATGACTTTGAGTTCGGAGTGGACCCCAGCGCCGACCCAGAGCTTGCATTGGTGAGGGGTAGAACCAGACTTCTCTGTCCTTTTCTGTCAGTATTGAAATCTCACACACATTCCAGTCTGGCTCTTTGGTGACCTCTTAATTGTTGATTGTGTATTATGCTCCAGTCTGTCTGTTGACCTCCGGCTGTTCTCCTTGCCCAGGCTCTGAGGGTGTCGATGGAAGAGCAGCGACAGAGGCAGGAGGACGAGGCTCGTAGGGCAGCGGTGGTGTCTGCTGCGGAGGCAGGGGTTCCTTCTCCTACCGCTGATGGTGAGATGGACACACAGCTCATCTACATGCTGGTCACAACTACAGACCAATACGTGCAAACTAATTACTCCGCTTCAAAGGACAAGGAACCAGTGTATTTATGCCAGTTGCCCCCATTCTCTGTACTGTGTGCTGGGCTGGAGAGAGAAACTGCCTTCAGTTGTCTCATCTAATTTGGAGGCACTCATACTGCGTCAATGTACGGTACATCACGTTAACATCTAATGGACTATTATAGACTCATAGTGGCGCTACATTGTTTGCTATGCTCTATACAGTTTCTAGTGCACAACACTTGATCTGATCACATTTTTAGATATTATTGTATTCAAACAGAAATCACGCTTTCATTATATTAACAAAAACATTGAATTATGCATTACAGCCTGATACTTCAGCTCTCTCATACAACACTCACTGTTCCACTTTGCATGGACTAAAACGGGAAACAGTTTTGTGAAAAACTGTATGAACAAACTGCACAGCCTCCTCATATTATTTTAATTAATTATATTCAAACAGACATCACGTTTTTAAGAGAAGCTCAACAAAAATATGTTAGATTTTACCTGTGGTCTTATTCAATAAACAAATGCAGATGTGTACTCCTTGCTCTAGGAAATACTCATACAGAATGCTGCGTGAAAAGTTGTAGTTATTAATAACAAGTTTCAGTCAGATATTGTTTATAGTTTAAAACAATCCTGAATGCTCAAAAGCCATTCACAACATATTTTTATAACTCAGTATATTGACTTTGGAAGCACCTCCCTGAAAGCTGTTTTCCGCAGAATGTCACAGCACTGTGGTGTAATGGGTTAATGATTTGCCAATGATGCATAAGATTGCGAGTTTGAATCTCTTCTCTGCTGGTAGAAATATCGTTTTGAAGAGTCTATTTCCCTAACAGTGATGATATTCATAGCTATACTATTAAACACATGTAATTGTATATAAACAAATTATATAACTATATTATAAAGTATAACTCATAACATTATCGAAGAACATCGAATTATGCATTACAGCTGAATACTTCAGTTTTCTCATCCAACCCACGCTGTTTGGTTCCACAAGGTCTTAATGATGACTTTCTATGTAAAAACACGGGCACAACTAACTTCTCTTAACATATACACCTTGACCTTTGTACAAACAGAATTCACAGTATCAATGGCCCTCATGAAACGTGCGTACGACCTAAAACAGGCGTACGACGGGCGTACGCCGATTCCTACGCAAAGCAAGGGATTTATCAATTTGAACGTGATCGTAGGCTGCGATAAAATCTCACGTCTGGTCTGACTTCGTGTACGCAAATTCTCTAGTGTGACTAGCGGTGTTCATGGTATAACCACCCGGTTCAGTGAATTGTTGAACCAGCAATCATTGATGAATATGTCTGCATCGCAACTACCCCATATTGCAAATTACATTTCAGAATTACAAATTAATTGTATACAGCACATTGCTATTAAGTAGATTATTTTTTCCCTTTCACTTCGGGGTGGCCTATACATGAGGCCTGAAACTAGGCAAACAACAATTTTTATCAAATAATATATAGAGATTATTTAAACGAGCTTTGGGAGTCCTGTAGTCGAAGCGATGGCAGATCTGGAGGACTTTAATGCGCGCTCTCTACATTGGGATCTTTCAGCGGGAGATCAGGGACAGGTCTGGTATATCACAGCCAACAATAGTCGAAGTATGCCAGTAGTTTTGGCGGCTATGAAGTCCCTTCCTGATATATTCAAAAGTGCGCACACACACACACAAACCACAATGGAGTGATGTATAGGTTTGCTCAATGGCAGGTGGCTTTGTCTTGGGTAAGTGGGGGTGGGGGGGGACTATACACCCCAGAGCAGGCCTGCAACATAACTATGGTATGCGGGGTTCTCCACGATATTGCGCTAGACAACGGTGCCATTCAATGAAGATCAGTGACCACAACAGCCACCATTGTGCTCTATGAAGGTGACAGGATCTTATTCTGCACTTTTAATATAAGTGCCATCTTGGGTAAGAAAGCTATTGGAATGTGGAATGTTCAGTGAAAATAATTCATTTATTTAAAATGCACTTCAGGTTCTCGTTAATCGCTTTAAATGACTGTAGCAGTAACCTCAACACTGAATTTTACTTGAACAATCAAGGCCTGATTTTAAGCTTCCAAATAAAACCAAGCGGTTGGCCTGCACCTGAGACCTGAGCGTCTCTTTTTTTATCTCAGAGAAACGCCATTTTCTTGCTGGAATTCGCTTATCCATGTCGTAAATTCTAAGGCCGAGGCCTCTAATCCGTGCATATATGTGGGCATGATATTTAAATTACGATTGATTTCAACCGTCTGATTTAACAACACCCGTTAATTCGTACCCTGGAATTGGAGTGATACGAATGTTTTGTAAATCACACGTGAGTCTCGTCGTAAGATGATTTCTGCACTCAGATCTACACTGGTTTCTACGCACGTTTGATAAATGAGGGCCAATATAATTTTAGGGATCCCAGGTGGTCTGAGTGGTGAACATGGTCCAATCATGTTGGAACTGGTGCTGTAGTCTAGAGCCCTCAATGGTGCTGTAGTCTAGAGCCCTCAATGGTGCT
>JACXGM010012134.1:0-24391 GCA_016801145.1 Umbra pygmaea
GATGTTTATCTTTAGTTCTAAATTGGTGGTGTCATTGAGAATAGAAAGGTTTTATAATTATGTGAAGCATCACAGTAGAGTAGAAATTTATATGGCTAATAGTAACCCAATATGGCTTTGGTTAAAAGATAGATGGACGGTGTTGGGTGTGGATGAGGTGTGGAGCAAATGAAACTGGAATATGTAAAACACACAAGATGGTCTCAACATTTGGTCACGGTAGGTAAGGGTTGGGATGGGGTGTGGAGTGTAGGGGCAATAATAATAAAAAAATAAAAAAAAGTGGGATTGGAAATGATGCACAATATAGAACAATGACAACCATGTTGTCAAATACTGAAGCTGACCTTTCCCCCAAAAAAAAAAAAAAAAAAAAAAAAAAAAAGAAAATTCTTGAGAAGGACCTGTATATATTGTGTACCGCATCTACGCCCCATTAGAGCGTAATAGTATTAGACATAATTATATATCTGTTGTGCTCTCGCTTTATTAGCTCTCGCTTGGTCTCCCTCCTTACACCTCCAACACACCGTGACAATATCCCAGAGAACGGTTGAACCCATGTGCTATCAAACCCTATGTTCATTTTGCGTCAGAATTGTCCTTTGAGGATTACATTTAAGTAATTTCAAATGTATTCTTCCTTAACAAGACAGCTTTTTCTTTTCCAAAGAAGTATGTACACTGAATTTTGCCAGCTAAAATTGCGTTGTGGCAGGTTTCCATTTTTCAAAAGATGTAAGCTTTACAGTTTCCTTGGGTTGAAATCCCGGCAAAGCAAACACACCATAGCGTATATTTCATGTGACTTTAACCTAGAAATTACTATTGTTTAAATTGATTTTTGACAATTTCAAAATGTCTTTTCAACAATAGCTACATACCTGTACAATGATACTGAGAGCATTTAAACTTGTATAAGCAAGTACTTGTGTCCTACTCAAGCCTTTATTCATTTTGTATGTATGCCTAACAGCTTAGAACAGGTGCTCTGAATAGTAAAAAGGATGAGGAACGTTGTTAAAGATATTTTAAAATATCAATATGTACATTATACATATTTAAATGGCATTTAGATCAATAATATAGCTTTGGGATGCTAACCCCTGCTCTTTTCTTGCAAACATACCAATAAGGAACATATTACACATTTGTTTGCTGACCAATGGATAAATAACCAGGCTTGTTACACATACTCTACCCAAACTACAAGTCTCCATTATGTTGGAAAGCCACAATTGGATGGATTATAGATCATAATTATTCCATTGAAATCTGACAACAGATTTATATTGTTCCATTTCTGGCATGTCCAATTAGTACAAAGTTAAAAATCAGATATGGAAAAGCCAAAATTTTACCAAAATTCAACAATTATAATATTTTCACACCAAACATATTAAATAGAACAATCTTACTGTATTCAAGGTAAACCAAAAAAAAAATGCTAAATTGACAATGCACCACATTACAAAGGCTCTGGCGATCAACTTTTTTATCAAAGACACAATAATCTTAACACAAACAAACATCTGGAAAGAAATGCTCATAACCACAGTACACAAAAAACAAGGTCATTGTTAATCAATTTGAATTATAGGTTCAAGCAGCATTAGAGCAGCATTATAGATGTGCAAACACCAAACAAATACTTACCTATCAGAATTGATTACATCCTATGATATTACTGCCAGTAGACGCAGACTCATTTACAAAGGATGATGGAAGTTAATATTTAAACTGACTTTAAACTGACTGGTTCAAACATAACTGTTGTCTTAACAGTGGTAACAAATGTGGAAAAACAGACATTAATAGCAATGGGGCTATAGACAAGGCATGTTTATGAAATTATTTTTCAAGGGTTCAACATAGTTCAATATGGGAAAGCATATGGTGCAGGTAGTATAGCAAATATGTAATTGTATAGTACTGTATACTGTTACTAATAGAATAGTATACTGCTCTGGACAACCACACAGCTTAGAAGTTCCTTTCATCTCCCCCCAGATATGTCACCCAAAGGGAAAGAAAAGGAGGGAAGAAAATAAAAGAAAATTGCACAAAATAGACCCTGTGACACTCCCCTTTAAATCACGGGCCTTGTTGGCTGTCCTAAATGATTAGAGAAAAATGAAAACACACAGGAGGGCTTTACAGGTGTATGGTTTGAACCCCCCCACCTCCATCCATTTTACCTACCACTGGGCTCCATTGTGACCCTGAAATTGCCAATATTGATGCTCAGTGGGGTGAATAGACCGGGGGTTGGGGGGTGAAGACTAGACAGTCAGGCCTTGTGTTCTCTTCTCACCACTCATAGAGACAGAAGAAAAGATAGAAAAAAAAACAATCTCACGCTGTCTGATGTGGGCTTAAATGCTCGATTGCTTTGCTGATCACGTCGCAGCTCCCATCATCTTTCCCCCGCGACTCAAAGACAAATCTGGGCCGCAGCGCGCGCACCAACGCCAGCTCAAGCGTGATGAATGATGCTGCCGTCCCGATGGGTCCCTGTCGATGCATGTTCAAGTGGATGGGATTGAATTTAACCATAGAAATGACAAACCATTCTTCTCAGCTCGGGGCAGGCTACATGAATGGTTTGTGGCAATGGATGATGACGAAGGTATTGCAGTGATTTATGTGTCCCAGGTAAAGCACCAGAGATTTGGATAGGGGAATAAAGAAGGAAAGACGACTTGTGGTAAACCAGGTCACGGTGATTCCATTCATACTCTGCTTTACCTTTTCACCAGCTCCCAATGTTGGAGCAGCAATCCGCGATCTTCCCCTCCTACCCTAAACCTCTCTCACACACAGGTTTTCCATTGTCAATGGCTGCCAGTATTGTCAAATGTATAGAATCTGAATCTTAGGTTCGAGCCTAACCATGGGTGCTCAGATTTTCCCTGGGCCTCCTGCACGAGGCAACACAAAATTGGGTAACCCTTTATTTTAAGAGTCCAAAAAGTGTGTCTGTAGATGCTCTACAGATTATCTGCAGACTATCAACAACATTTTAACAGACTATCTACTAAACCTAACCCTAATCCTAACCTTAACCATTCCCCTAATGTTAACCCTAACCTTAACCATTACCCTAAAAACATATTCTAAACGTACCCCTACCCTTAAACCACACAATTAGTTGCATATCAACAAATAGTTTGTTGATAGTTCATTGATTGTCATATAATCAACCAACTATCTGTAGAGCACCTACAGATGGAATTTCGGACTCTCCAAATAAAGTGTAACCCAAAATTGACATAGCACTGTTGGGTGAGCAGCAGCTCTGGCGACATATGGTTGGATGAACCACTGTGTACGAGCCCCTCATCATCACACAGACCTGTACAAGGAGTTGCGGAGCTGCCATCAAGGCAGCATTAGAGAGGGAATTGGCAAGGGAGAAAAAAATAAAATAAAATAAAAAATAAAAAAACATTTTGATTCACCTTGATATTTTAAGACACTTTCCGACATTAGGGGAAATTTACCGTAGCTCAGCAAATGAATATGCCAGGCATATCGTAACATTTCAGTACAGCAAAAAAAAATTCCTTCAAAATTGACTTTTTTCAATTAATTAGTTGAATAATTAGTTGAAGCTTAGTTGAATATGTAAACTTGATAAATGTGTGAAGTTAGCTGTACAAGTGTTACTGTAGCTAACCTTTCTACATTACAACGTTAACGTTAGTTTGTTGTTGTGATGCATCAGCAGACAAGCTAGCTATGACAAAGTTGGCTAGCTATGACAGAACTGCTTCATGCTTATTTCCCTTTAATTTGGTCAGCTCCCAAGCCTCAAGGGGCTAAGGGGGACTGTTAAATTGATAGTAGCCCCTCAGAAGTAACTCTCTCCAATCCATTCTCACATCAGGTTCCAACACTCTCAACAGGTGCAGCATAAGACAACCTGTCTCTTCCAACAGGCCATTCACACTTTTTTGGGTGGGGCAATAAGAAGATTGCGAATCCCATGCCCAAATTGGCTATACCAGTTTTGCATGTAAGTACTGTATTTTCAAACAATAGTCGAATATGAAGATAAACCAACATTTTCATGAGAGGGTAGACCTTTTTTTTTTAAAGCATTATCCTAACCGTCCACCCCAACCCAGAAACTCCAAACCACTACCCAGTGTTCAGGTAGGAATGTCAAAAAGCTTGAACACTTCCAACAAACAGATTCGCGTACCCATTATTCTCACCTGGCAGGGCAAAATAATAACTACTACTGGGCTGGTAGATTCGGGAGTGGCAGGACATTTTATAGATTGCCAATTGGCTAATTATTTGGGTGTTGATGTAATCGCTCTACCATCTCATTTAAGGATTAATTCTCTGGACGGACAACCCATTGGATCGGGATTCATCAAACTAGTCCCGTTACACTGCAAGTTGGAGTTCTACACACAGAGAGCATTCAATTCATGATTCTATCATCTACAGGAACAATTGATTCTTGGATATCCCTGGTTGTGCCAGCATGACCCTGTTATTTCTTGGAAAAAGGGAAAACTGCTTTCATGGAGTGATTACCGCCAGTCTCTGTGTCAGAATTTACCCTGTAATGCTATGTCAGTGGAGGAATGCGATGCAGCGCCTCTTACATACACACCTAAGGAATACGACAGCTATAGACAGGTGTTTCACAAGGAAAAGGCAGCAACTCTCCCACCTCGGATTGCCCCATTGAGCTGCTCCCAGACGCCAGCTTTCCCAAAGGAAGTATTTACCGCTTATCTCTGCCGGAAAAGGAGGCCACGGAACAAGTAAATAGACTAATCACTCCAACAAAACTTCATTATACCCTCCATGTCTCCAGCTGCATGTAGTTTCTTTTTTGTGGGAAAGAAGGTTTGGGGTCTCAGACCCTGTATTGATTATTCACCCTTGAATGATGTCACCATCAAATACCGGTATCCTCTCCCATTGATTTCAGAAGCCCTTAACAAGTAAGCCAAGCAGCCATATACACAAAGTTAGACTTACGCAGCGCATACAACCTCATACGGATTTGAGAAGGCGACAAATGGAATATTACCTTCACTACGCACAAGGGACACTACCTAGTCATGTTATATGGACTAACTAATGCTCCAGCCATCTTTCAGTTCTTTATGAATGAAATATTCCAAGACATGTTAGAACTTTTCATTGGTGTATACATAGATGACATACACATTTACTCTGATTCCCTGGCAGAACACATTCAATATGTCAAAAGAGTCCCTCAATGTCTCCAGGAAAACAGTTTGTATGTCGAAGCAGAAGAATAAGCTAACGTTTGCTGAAATAAATTATGATGTCGAGAACCGGGAACTTCTAGTTATTAAACTGACCTTGGAAGAATGGCGTAACTGGCTAGAAGGAGCCTGGTACCCACTTGTGGGTACTGGGCTCCTTCTAGCCAGTACCCACTTGTGGTGCTTACCGATCACAGCAATATCTCAAGAATGTTTAATGACTCAATTCACAGCAGGCGTGTTGGTCATTGTTCTTTAACTGTTTAATTTTTTCTATCTCCTACCTGCCAGGGAAAAAACGTCAAGGCCTATTCCATCTCCCATCAGTTTGACACCCCCGGTGGTTCACCGGTCCTGGAAACCAGTCTCAATGGGAAATTGACTCTGTGATCCATGATGCCCTTCTTTCGGAACCTGAGCCACCTGACACACCTTCAGGCAAGACCTTCCTGTCCACAGCCATCCGACCCTAGCTGCTTCAATAGAGTCACACATCCCTCTGTTTTGGGCATTCCAGCATCACTAGGACTATTGAACTCCTATTGAAAATGTTTTGCTGTTCCTCGCTTAACAAAGACATCAGGTATTATATTCTGTCATGCCCTGTCTGTGCGCAGTCTAAGACACCTCGTCAGCTGCCCACAGGTAAGCTATTACCACTGCCCGTACCCAACAGACCGTGGTCTCATAGCAATGGAGTTCATCACATACCTTACTGTCTCTTCTGGTTTTACCACCATCTTGGTTATAATTGACCATTTTTCAAAAATGTGCCGCTTGGTTCCACTCCCTTATCTGCCTAATGCTTTAGTATTAGCTGAGTTTGTTCATACAGGTGTTCTGTCAATTTGGGATTCCGGAAGACATTGTGTCCAATTGAGGACCTCAATTCACGTCCCGTGTTTGGAAGGCATTCTGTGCTCTGGGTACCATCCTCAATCCAATGGACAAATGGAAAGACTGAACCAGGAGATTGGGAAGTTTCTTCACCAAAAATGTGCAACTCGGCCCCATGATTGAAGTCGTTACTTACTATGGGTAGAGTATGCAAAAAACTCTCTAATACACTCCACTCACCCCCTTTCAATGTGTGTTTGGATAGATGTTTCTTCTACTTCTTTAAGATACGGAACCCAGCCCAGTTGTCGATGTAGAAGAGTAGTTTACCCGCATTTCCCAGGTATGGGATGCTGCACACAAGCACCTCCTTTAGGCCACATAGACACAGAAGACTGTGACCATCGACGGCGTCCTACACCTCTGTTCCATCCGGGTAAGCCTGTCTGGTCATCTACCCACAAAATTATCCTCAGTCTACCCTGCAAGAAGCTCCCCCCCCAGGTACATTGGTCCATACAAAATAATTTGTCGTAATGGATTCTGATTTTGCATTCAGAATATTCCTGTGTACCGAACCATGCTGACCTGACCTGTGTATCTGAGCTTTATTCATTATTAAATTGCTATGTGAATTTTACAATTTTACAGTTGGAGTCGTGAAAGTTGTGCAAAAGTGAAATTGAGTATAGCAGGGCTCTGCAAATCACATTAATTTGAAGAATACATTCTTTAATGAGTGAAATTAGTCTTAACAAGCATTAAAGGTACAATATGTAGTTTTCCAAAACAATAACAAAAGATGTACTTTGCATTAAAAAGCAAACATTACTATACCTTTTGCACCCATGTCATCTTCCTACCCTGCCCGTCAATTTAAGTCCCCAGACTCTATGTTTTTTAGGGTGTTATCTAGCATTCTCTATGTTTGGTGTAATTATGCACACCCGTTCACTGTGGCACAGCTGTTCTGTATTGCTCATTAGTTAGTGCTAGAACCCCATCGTCGGTAATTGTTTATGTTCGCAGTCTCTGTATTCTGGGTCTCACTCTCATATCATTAAAACTACTTTGACTCGTGCTCGTCTCCTGTTGTTGTGGCTGTAACAATACCTATAGTATATATATTTCTTAGTTGTGTACTTAAATGTTTCCACCAACTTTCAAACCCATAGAAATTTGTAATATAATTTGAAAAAACAGGACGTTTCATTTTGTCTTTCTCAATGGCATCATATAACCTTTGACTGCTCTAGTTGCTCTAAGTTCCAGGGAACCGCCAAACATAATGTGCATAAAGTTATAATATTTTGAACACTACATTACTTTGTCAGTAAAATTTTTTCTGCCGGAAATGCTAGATTGGAAGGTTGTCATTGATGACGATAACAAAACCCATGATCCCACGCTACTTCCCGACGTCATCCAAGTACGTCTTTTGCTATTGTTTTGATTGAGAGACCCCTAGCGGCCCAAAACTACATATTGTACATTTAAAACTCTCTCTGAGAGCCTTGGTTGACCCTCAAAATAAAATTCAAATACATTTTGATAATTTGGATTTAATGCATAAAAAATCCCAATAAACGGTACATGGGTAAACGGTACATGGGTCTGAATATGTTGTTACCGTTTGTGTTATCTACTTTGGTGTTTTTTTTGGTTTTCCGTTTTTGTTCTTGGCAATCTAGTCAAATGTTCTAACATTGCAAACTTGTCAGGTCAGTTTGTTTTCACCAAGAGAATTCTAGTATTAAATGTGACTACAACTTCAACAAATGTAAGAAATGCCTGGTAATGTAATCCTGTTTTGGAATGGGAGATTGTTCTTGCATCCTGATGATATCAATTTTATTGAAAACCTCACAATTTATGAGAAAGAAAAAATAATACACACACATATACACACACAGATACAAGCAATATCTTGGGAGAACTTAAATGTTTTGAAAGACAGGCTCCAGTAAATCATAAAATAAGGGAAGATAATCAATCTTGTGTGTTGTGGCCACATTGTGTCAATGCTGAGATCTCTCAACAAGGCTTCACCGAGGCAGCCATCAGAGCAGAACCAAGATACAGAGAGAGGCTGAATAGAGAGAGGCTGAGAGAGAAAACCTTTAATGATAAAAACTGCCCGCTCACAGTGCGATAAATTGCAAGATGACACAAGTCACAGCACAACAAAAAGGGGAACATTGGATGGGGAACCTTCACTGAGAAATTGATGAGTTCATACAGGGAAGAATTGTCTGCGTAAGACAACCCCATGCCCGGTTACCGAAGAACACCAGGATTAAGACAGAACTCCCTTTCTGGGTCGAAGCAATGATAAGACAGCAACTCTGTGCTGATGTCCTTATGCAACCTATCTTTCACCTACTGTTTCAACATACTGTATATACACATGGTTATACAAACATTTCACATTTATTCTTTTGATTGTAATGTCTCGAAAATCAGAGTAAAACGGTATGTTTACTTCAACACGATCATTTCTCAAACTCAAAACATATTATTGAGTAGTTTATGTTTTTCTGAAATATTATTTTCACCCCTACAATCAGTATTTTGTGAAGCGTGCCCTGGAGTCAACAATAGCACTGAGCCTCTTACTTTAAAGCTTGGCACACACTTTGTAGGGACCATGGATCACTCATTCATGGAACACATTTCACGTTAGATTTTCACTTTTGGACTGCCCTTATTACAGGTTTTCAATTGGATTCAAATCCGGAGACTGAGATGTCAATTGTAAAACATTAATTTTGTATTCCTGCAACCATTCTGTGTTGATTTAGATACTCTATACACTGCTCAAATAATTAAGAGAACAATCAAATCACACATCGGGTCTTGATGACCAAAACATTTTAAAGACCAAAACCTTTTACTGTGAATTGTGTAATTTATTAAGAACAAAATGATGTCACAATGACCAATGGAAAACAAAATCTCCAACAGTTTGAGGGCTGGATTCAAACTCACACCGAAAATCAAAGTAAACATTAGAAATCCCATGCTGTTCCAACTTCCGTGAATTTCATCACGGCAACTCAAGTGTCACTAATGTGACTCAATAGTGTGAATGGACCCCACAAGCTTATATGCAAATATTGTTTACAAATCTGTCTAAATCTGTGTTAGTGAGCACTTCTTATTGCCGAGATAATCCATCCACCTCACAGGTGTGGTACATCATGATGCAGATTAGACCAGCCGTGGTCGGTGGATCTTAATTGGGGATGCAGTGCTCGTATTACGTTCCGGCCCGGAGTGAATGGATCTTAATTGGAAACGCCGGGCTCACATTATGATCCGGACCGGAGTGAATGGAATGGTGTATAGCGCATCAAACCCATTGTGTGATACCGTTCCGTTTCCCCTTGTCCAGAAGGTAATGTGAGCCCGGCATCCCCAATTAAGATCCACCGCCCACAGCATGCTATGGTGCACTGCTCATTTTTGTTCAACTATTCCCACTTAGTTAAAAAATAATACAAAATCATCATCACACTTTTGACCAACTCACTAGAGACACCAACTATCCCAGCTATTTTATCCCATGTTTCATTTTTTTAACTGGTCCCTACATGCAAACAAAGTCATGTCATAAATTATAGGGAGCCCAGCCATAGCGATGATGAGCTTTTCCTCCATTTTCTCCGAACTAATGTTTTGGTAGGAATTAATGTTTACATCGTATGTTTCTCTTGAATCAGCCAGCGCGAAGGAAGTCTATATTCCGATTTGTTGATGGTCGTTTGCCGCTAAACCACATCTTACCTCATTGTCATAAAGTTGAACAAACTTCAACTTTCTGCTTGACTCTCTGATCGCTTAACACGCCCAACACGGCCAAAACAAGACGCCGACTGATTTGCCACTTCTTGCAGCTGAGAGAATCCGGCTTCAATTGTAAACGAATGGAATGACTTCCTGTAACTTTGAAGCTCAAATCGGCGAGGGCAATGGAGGGTCCTGGACTCCCCAGAGCCTGTTCATTTCAAACCCTGAGCTTTTCCCTATTTACACCAAAACATAACGATGGTCATTATGGCTCAATAGTTCCATTTTTGTTTCATCAGACCAGAGACCCCCAGTAACCAGCAAAAGAGGTTGTAATGAACACTCCCAAATGTATACAGAACACAGTTTATTCTAAAACTGGATGAATAGGTTATGGTAAATGGCAATCAGAAATGCAGAATATATAAACTAGACTGGTTCTTAGCAGGCAGAGATATGCTACAAGGCAGAGTTAACCAAGCAAAGGCACAGGGGAAAATCCAAGACAAAATCCATAAACTGCATAGCATGTGTTAAACCAGAATAACAATATACAAGAACAAATGCTCAGTAGAAGATGAAAATACTCACAAATACCTTGCAAAGAGGCAAGGAGAGGTGTGTGACTTAAATACTGCATGAGTGAGCAGGTGTGGTGAATAAGGCTAATTGTGTCTGGGTATGGGAAATGTAGTTCTTAGGAGATCTGACTAGGAAGCTGTAGTCCATAGGAAGACGAACTGGGGAATGGGAATTGTAGTTCTGAGCAACATAAACAAAGGAAGTGGCTGTTTCCAGGGAAGGGGAACTGGGAAACGTTACAGAACCCCCCTCCCAAGGCGCAGCTCCTGAGGCGCCAAAAGGTGGACATGCCACAGGACACCAGGTGGCAGAAGACCCAGGCAGGAGACCACAGCAGCAGAAACCAGGCGGGCGGAGGCACACCAGGGCGAAGCAGACAGGTAGACAGGGCTGGAGGATGGAGCCACGGCGGGCCGGAGGGCGGAGGCAGCAGCAGCGGCCTGGAGGGATGAAGAATCAATGGTGGTCCGGAGGATGGAGGCAGCAGCGACGGGCCGGAAGGACGAAGCAGCAACGGCAGGCCGGAGGGCGGAGGCAGCAGCAGCGGACCAGAGGGACGAAGAAACAACGGCGGTCCAGAGGACGGAGGCAGCAGCGACGGACCGGACGGCTGAGTCCGGGCAGGCGGAGGTCCGGCCGAGCAAGGGAGAAGCGGAAGCCGAGGCGAAGGCGGACCAGGCACCGGAACCACAGCAGACACAGGAATCTACAAAAACACAGCACAAACAGACACAGACAGACAGACAGACAGACACAGAGAGGGGCACAGAGACCTGGGCATGCGCAGGCCCGGGGATAAGCTCTGGAGCAGGGACTAGGTTAGGAACCGGCACGGTGACAGGGGCAGACACTGACATGTGGAGAGGAGCAGGACATGGCCCTGGGAGAGGAGCAGGACATGGCACTGGGAGAGGAGCTGCCGAAGGCATCGGGACAGGGTCAGGCTCTGGAACAAGAGCAGGCTCTGAAACAAGGGCAGGCTCTGGGATAAGGGCAGGCTCTGGGATAAGGGCAGGCTCTGGGAAAAGGGCAGGTACCAGGGAAGGGTCATGGCCCGGCAAGGGCACGGTGACAGGCAAGGGCACGGTGACAGGCAAGGGCACGGTGACAGGCAAGGGCACGGTGACAGGCAAGGGCACGGTGACAGGCAAGGGCACGGTGACAGGCAAGGGCTCAGGGACTAGGGCAGTCACCAAGACTGAGTCAGGCATTGGTAAGGGGACTGGAGGAGAAACTAGGAAATGTTCTGGCTCAGGGACAAGGACAGGCCTGGGGACAAGGCAAGGCTCAGATTCGGAGACAAGGCAAGGCTCAGATTCGGAGACAAGGCAAGGCTCAAGTTCGGAGACAAGGCAAGGCTCAGTTTCGGAGACAAGGCAAGGCTCAGGTTCGGAGACAAGGCATGGCTCAGGTTTGGAGACAAGGCATGGCTCAGGTTTGGCCGCTGGTAGTGTAGCGACCGCCGGTGGCCGGGAGGCTTGAGCGCAAACAGCGGCCTCTGGTGGCCGGGAGGCTTGAGAGGAAATAGCGGAAACTTGGATGACCTCTTCCGGTCTGAAAACTTGGGTGACCTCTTCTGGTCTGGGAGCTAGAGCCACCTCTTCTAATCTGGAAACTTGGATGACCACTTCTGGTCTGGTAACTTGGGTGACCTCTTCTGGTCTGGAAACTTGGGTGACCTCTACTGGTCTGGAAACTTGGGTGACCTCTACTGGTCTGGAAACTTGGGTGACCTCTACTGGTCTGGAAACTTGGGTGACCTCTACTGGTCTGGAAACATGGGTGACCTCTTCTGCTCTGGAAACTTGGATGACCACTTCTGGTCTGGTATCTTGGGTGACCTCTACTGGTCTGGAAACTTGGTTGACCTCTACTGGTCTGGAAACTTGGTTGACCTCATCTGGTCGTGGAGAGGCAACACCGGCCTCTTGTGGCTGTGGAGAGGCAACACCGGCCTCTTGTGGCCGTGGAGAGGCAACACCGGCCTCTTGTGGCCGTGGAGAGGCAACACCGGCCTCTTGTCGCCGTGGAGAGGCAACACCAGCCTCTTGTCGCCGGGGAGAGGCAACACCGGCCTCTTGTGGCCGTGGAGAGGCAACACCGGCCTCTTGTCGCCGTGGAGAGGCAACACCGGCCTCTTGTCGCCGTGGAGAGGCAACACCGGCCTCTTGTCGCCGTGGAGAGGCAACACCGGCCTCTTGTCGCCGTGGAGAGGCAACACCGGCCTCTTGTGGCCGTGGAGAGGCAACACCGGGCTCTTGTGGCCGTGGAGAGGCAACACCGGCCTCTTGTGGCCGTGGAGAGGCAACACCGGCCTCTTCTGGCCGTGGACCTTGAGTGACCTCTGCTTGCCGAGGCGTGATGAAGACCTTCCCTACCCGACATATTGACGTCTGAACCTGGGCTATCAGGGTCCTGCCCGGACATAGAGGGGTTCCCATGGTTTCCAAATACATCACGAGATGAGGAGATCTGGTGAACAGCCTCTTCAATAGGAAGGTTTCAGCTTCTGTCTGGAGTGATCCATTCCTGATCCTCCATGTAAAGAACTGGTTCACCAATTCCAGACGGTCAATAATGGCTTGGCCGCATTGATTCATCCACTCCTGATAATCCCCGTCCACGTCTGGGTCTTTTCGTAACAAGGCCATGACAAAGTCCCTCTTGGAACTAAGGCTCGTAACAGCATTCTTCGGACTGGGGCTGGGAGCAGCACTCTTGGGACTCTGGGTAGCCATCTTGGAACTCTGGCTGGTAGCCATATTTGGCCTGGGACTGGGAGCCACTTTGAACTGGGCCTGGGATCCATCTTGGAACTGGGCCTGGGATCCATCTTGGAACTGGGGCTGGTAACAGCACTCTTTGGAATTGGTGGCCACCTTGGGACTGGTAGCCATATTGGAACTGGGGCTGGGATTCATCTTGAAATCAGGGCGAGTAGCCATCTTGGAACTCTTGATGGCCTTCTTGGGACTGGGGCTGGGAGCCACCATCTGGGAACAGGAGCTGGGTGCCCTCTTTGGAGCTTCAAAGGGGGCAGGTGTCTCAAAGACACGACGGGGAAGGATGAAGTCCCCATCCATAGCCTCCCTGACTAAAAAGTCCTCATAGGAGGCTTCGTAGAGGTCCCATAAAGGATCCTCCTGGGCCCAGCCACTGTAAAACGGCTCACTCCCAGCCATTTTATGTTAGGGCGAGGTATTCTGTAATGAACACTCCCAAATGTATACAGAACACAGTTTATTCTAAAACTGGATGAATAGGTTATGGTAAATGGCAGTCAGAAATGCAGAATATATAAACTAGACTGGTTCTTAGCAGGCGGAGATATGCTACAAGGCAGAGTTAACCAAGCAAAGGCACAGGGGAAAATCCAAGACAAAATCCATAAACTGCATAGCATGGGTCAAACCAGAATAACAATATACAAGAACAAATGCTCAGTAGAAGATAAAAAAATACTCACAAATACCTCGCAAAGAGGCAAGGAGAGGCGTGTGACTTAAATACTGCATGAGTGAGCAGGTGTGGTGAATAAGGCTAATTTTGTCCGGGAATGGGAAATGTAGTTCTTAGCAGATCTGACTAGGAAGCTGTAGTCCATAGGAAGACGAACTGGGGAATGGGAATTGTAGTTCTGAGCAACATAAACAAAGGAAGTGGCTGTTTCCAGGGAAGGGGAACTGGGAAACGTTACAGAGGTATGGGGTTGTGGGTGCGAGTAAGGACACAGACACAATGCTTTACCATTTAAACATGGGCTTTTATTGTCACAGCAATAAAATAAAATAATATGTTTGGGAGAAGGAGCTGGACAGGACCAAAGGAAAGAAATCAAAACATGAATCTCTTAAGGCTCAATGTCCCGCCTGTGGGATCATTTTCCACCCAAAAGAAAAAAACTGGACTAGAATCACAGTTCACAGGTCAAATTGTTAGGTAATATATACATGTTTCAAATCTTTACAAAGCTTAAAATCTCAGGAATATAGCTAATGTCTCTGTTTTACAATAGCTATAACAAATACAAACATTAAACCGTATAATGTAAGCTACTTGCCTTGTACACATGCGCCTCAAATAAAAAGGAGGTGGTGGGATCACTGCTCAGAACTACAATTTTAAGGTATATATAAATGTCTCATATTTCCTTAAAGGTTAAGATCTTAGGATTCTATTGATTATCTCGGTTTTACTCTAGTTATTCAATTTAAAACGTTATGAGTAATAATTTGAGCTATGCGTCTTGTAAACAATGTTGTTCTTTGTCACCTCATGGAAAATACATAATCGATTATAAACATGTTTTTTAAGTTCAATATTTAGGTAATATATACATATCCCATATCTTTACAAAGCTTAGGACCTCAGCATTTTAGTGATTATCTCAGTTTTACTCTAGTTATTCAATTTAAAACGTTACGACATTTGTAGTCTGTCTCCTGACCCAGATAAAAATGTCATCACGTTTCGTTTTTTGTGAAAATATACTTTTGCAAATAACGCTATCGCTCATTGGCTGTTAACTCTATCATTTTAAAATCTAGAAATATGTTGTCATCCCCTGGGGGACATAAGTAGAAGTGTTGTCAGCCTCTAACTCCAACGTATGGCTATGTAGTTGTCATTCAAAGAGGATGTAGAAAACTAAAAACATATTTTTTTGCATTTTCTTTATTTCATCTTTTGCCATATTCACTGTGTACATTTATTTTAAATACATTCTACATATCCAAAAAAATCAAAGTCTTTCCTTGCTTCAGGTCCAGTGTAACAAGAGGTTAACTTATGGTATGTTTTTTAGGTGGAATTTGACAATGCGGGGGCAGTCCCTAAGAGGTTAAGTCCCCACCTCTAACCTGTCCTATATCCCAAACACAAACCCATAAACTAACTAGAACACAAATGAGGTGCCCTAACCACACACAGAACAAGAACACAGAACAGTGTCACAGTGTTTGCGGTGTATGAGGAAGGGAGACAAAGACAGGAGTATATGTTTCTATTGTTTTTATGATGATCAGACCAGGGTAGTGCTACAGTAAGCATATGACAGAAGAAAGCGAGTTTATACAAACCACTTATACAGATCTCATAATACGTACATCTTTCAAGTACTTCCACCTGGACATAAGCACCAACATGACAATCAAATAATGAACCGCGCCTTTCTCTCGTTCACCTGGACTAATATAGAGACTGAGCAACCAGCTGAAAGTGTTTCGGTTATTAAATCAACTCAGTCCCCAATTAGTACCAGGTGAAAGAGAAGAAGGCGCCACGCATAATATAATCAAACATTCAATACTACATTCAACAACAGTACATAAGCACTGGCCATATAATGAACACAAGGACACCCAACTTAAACAATGAATACATATAATGTATATTTACAGGAGTCCTTTTCTGCCACAACCTGGCTGATGTCCTTGTTAGGTTGTGACAAACAGAGCACACAGAAATACATGTACACTTATACTGGGGGACGTAACAGTCCCATGGTGTTATACTTGCTATTATACTTACTATTGTTTGTACATATGATTGTAATACCTTTAGGCATTTGGAAATTGCCCCCAAGTATCAACCAGACTTGTAGAGATCGAAAAAAAAAATTAAGTTCTTGGCTGATTCCTTTTTATTTTCCTACAATGTCAAACAATGAGGCACTGAGTTTTTGAAGGTAGGCATTGAAAAACATCCACAAGTGCACCTCCAATTGAATCATCAGACGCTTCCAAAGCCATTACATTATTTTATGGAATTTTCCAAGCTGTTGAATGGCACATTTACTGTATGGAAACTTCTGTCCTTCTGGAGTTGTGATATAGTGAATTATAAGTGGAATAATCTGTCTGTAAACAATTGTTGGACAAATTACTTCATTCGCAAAATACATGTACTAACTGCCTTGCCGAAACTATAGTTTGTTAACATGACATCTGTAGTGTTGTTGACTAATGAGTTTTATTGACTTCAACCTCAGTGTGTGTAAACTTCCAACTTCAACTGTGAAAAATGTTTGCTGTTTTGGGTTCTTTAAATCCACAGGTTCCAGCAGTGTACTTCAGCATTGGAACCAAACTACACATGCATTAAAGAGCTAATATAGCCAATGTATTACAGTGTACATTCCACCAACCCCAATGCCCTAGTGGAAAATCTGATAACGATTGAATACCCTTTTTGAAGGTCATACATTCATCAAAGTGAAAACAAAGGTATTTATATGAGCAAGTTTAGTTTAGGCCATTTATCTAAAAGGATCTCCTCTCTGAAGTGCATTTTATCTTAGGTAATCATTAATATACAATATTTATCTTTGAGATTGATCATTTTAATCACACATTGCAAATCAATATCTCTCCCTGCAAAGAGAACAATATAATTTGCATATAATATTGTTCCCAGAGTCATATCATCTCATTTAACCCTTACTGATTACCTTCTCTGACACTAAACAGAGCATCTCAAACATCAAAACCTACATGCTGAGCAGTGAAACGAAACCACTCTGCAGTAGACATTGTATATGAAAGATAGCTGACATGTTAATCGTCCAGAAATGTTCATTGCTATTTTATTTTACAGACAACCCTTTTGTTTTACCAGATCTGCAAATCTAATGTAAATTAGGACCCTTTAAAATACATAGTAACACTGATGAATGCTGATAACAGAAACACAATATTACACATTGTTATGTACAAATATTATACACAATATTACACACAATATCTAACATTTCTGCTTGTTAGAAATGTGTGATGGTTTCAAATTATTTTCCCGGACATGGTTTGTTCAAATCTGCCTTAAAAAAAAAAATGTGTGTACATGACATCTGCCCTGAAGAAAGAAATTAATGGAATTAACTTTGGATACGTTTTATGGTTATGATTAAATAAAGCTTCAGGTTAGGTCAAGATTAGAGGTTAACCTCTTGACACCTGAATTTATTTACAATTATGTGTTTCTCTTTGTTTCTGGCTCCAAGCTGATGCTAAATTAAGTTGAGATTGTTAATTTATCTATAGTAAACCTGTATGAGTCGTGACTCACTCGGATCTTTCACCCGAGTCTTTAAAATAACTCATGAGTCGCGAGTTTTTAGTATCATTAACCAGGATCAGTTGAGTCCTAATACAATTTGATATAAATAGATAAAAGCGCCACACGCAAAACTCTTGTAACATTAGCTACTACTAGTCCTAGCCATCTTAGCTGCCAAAAGCTTTATAACTTACAATTTCATTGGCAAACACTACTCTACAATTCAAATTAAACGTGCAATATGTAATTTTTGGCCGCCAGGGGGCTCTCAATCAAAACAATAGCAAAAGATGTACTTGGATGACGTCGGGAGGTTGCGTGGGATCATGGGTTTTGTTATCATCGTCAATGACAACCTTCCAATCTAGCGTCTCCGGCAGAAAAAATGTTCACTGACAAAGTAATATATTGTTAAAAAAATTATAACTTTATTCACGTTATGTTTGGCGGCTCCCTGGAACTTAGAACAACTAGAGCAGTCACAGGTTATATGATGCCATTTACGGGCGACAAAATGAAACGTCCCGTGTCTTCGAATTATATTGCAAATTTCTCTGGATTTGAAAGTTAGTGGAAACATTTAGGATAATGTAAGTACACAACTAAGAAATATATATAATATATGTATAGTGATGTTTGCTTTTAATGCAAAGTATGTATTTTGTTATTGTTTTGATTTATATTACATATTGTACCTTTAAGCGATTTGGTGTATACATGTAGTATATTAACATGCAATTAGGTCGAGCAGACAGTCTGAAACATTGCCACTCGGCCCGCCTCACAGACCACGGGACTCATGAGTTGCCGAGGACTCATGAGTTCTTGCGTAAGTCAGTCAATCCCGCTTTTTCAGCCGGCTACGTTGTTAATATATTTTATTGTTACATTTATTTTTGTTGGAATATTGTTCAATTAATTTGCACATTTGGCTTTTTTTTCATATATTATTATGACATTGCCTATGCGTGGCTAAATGTTTCTTTTTTCCTGTGTGCCTTTTTAAAATAAATGTTTGTTACTAAACTCTGGAATAGTGAATCTGCACCGTGTGAATCCACTGAACTTCTTACTACGTTAGTGGTTAGAGAGAATGGGCTAGGACTGAGTTTCATTGGAGATTTGGCAATAATGACTCAAGTGACTCAAGTGACTCGGATCAGTTTAGTGAGTGACTCAGAATAACCTGAATCCTTAAAATGAATCGAGTTTGCCAGGCCTAGTCTATAGCATATGGAATAGATATACATTTAGGTATGATGCAAATTAGCGTGGTAAAATGTTTTACAAAATTTATGGTAAAAGGTTTTACAAAATGGTAAAATTAATAAAACACATTTTCTCATCTAAGATATGATTTTATTCATGTCACAAAGTTGTTAGAACTTTGTGACACTCCGACCGGTCCTATGAGAAACCAGTGCGTGCAAAAGGTTCCTAGGTATATTATCGAATGTAAACTAACCGGCATTGGGAGAATACACATGCTCGCCTGCAGTCGAAATGGAAGGGGTTTGATGCAAATTCAGCGACAGTCAGCGTTAAGGGGTTACGTTTAGTATTTAGTGTACAAAGGATTTGATGTCTTCTCTTCTTCCATTTTAAAATGCAATATTTGCCCTCTCCGTGTTTAAAATGCATGTTGAAATAAACATTTCTCCCAACACCAGAAGAGAAAAAAATGGTAAATAAAGTTTCCAGTTAGCAGTTGTTGTCTATTTTATGAAAAAAATGATGGTACTGTACAAAAGCCTTAGGCACCTGTAAAGAAAACTCTGTAAATGGAAGATGAATTCAAAAATATAGAGATGAAAGTTTCTACCTATTAAATGTATACCCTACAGAGCAGAAAAAATGAAAAACTAAAATCACTACACAAAAATGTCACATCACACCCTCCTTTTTTAGTTTGATTTTGAAGCGCCATTCAATCAACTTTGCGGAATCTGCGTAGACAATTATATCCCTATACACTTCAGAATTAATCCGGCTGCTTCGGTCTTCTGGCACATCATCAATAAACACTAGTGACCCAGTGTCATTGAAAGCCATGCATGCCCATGCCATCACACTACCTCCACCTTGTTTTACAGATTATGTGGTATGCTTTGGTTAATGAGTTGTTCCAAGTCTTCTTCATACCTTTTTCTTCTTATCATTCTGGTACAGAATCTTGTTCTTAGTTTCATCTGTCCAAATAATGCTGTTCCAGAACGGTGCTGGCTTTTGTAGATGTTGTCTGGCAAAGTGTTATCTGGCCTCTCTTTTTGAGGCCTATCAATGGTTTGCACCTTGTGGTGAGCCCTTTGTATTTGCTCTTGTGAAGTATTATAATTTTGGTAGACTTGAATAATGATATGCACTTTAGACACCAGCTGTTTCAGATGCTTTGACACTTCCTAACATATTTTAGGCACACTATTGATCCTTGATTAACTTCCTGCAGCCTTATTTAACAACGCTTAGTGCTGTCACCATGAGTTTGTTTTACACATAACAAATAACAGCAGGCTAAAACCCAGAACTTCAGAATTACAGACTGGGACATGCATTAAGTATATATTCCATGCATAAAATGGTTATATTAATATTATTAACAATATAATTTTTGTTCATACATTGAGCAGAGTCATATAAGCTGTGAGGATACAGAGTGTACTTATTAAACAGTAAAGTTCATAACCAATATTAAAGGTTGTCAATAAAATTGTTTAAATCCTAGGCCTACTGAACTAGATGGAATTAACTTTAAAAATAAAACTCTAATTCCATGACAGTAAAGGGAATATGTTGACTACTTGTTATTACTTAAAATAAGAAAATACTTAAACATGCTGTCCCACAAGTCACAAACTATACCTCTGACATTCTGAATAATAATTAAAAATATATATAATTTATTAAATTAGAATATCTCTATTTAGAACAAAATACATAATGGCATAGTCACAATCTTGAGTTAAATGTTAAATAAAATAATAAAGTCTGGTCTAGCTCTAGCAGTCCAGAGTCTTCCAGATCAGCATCATGTTCAGTAGTCATGTTCTCTTCTGTCATCAGCTGTCAGATGTAGAAGAGGGTTATTAACAGTGAGTTGCACACACATCAAACTTGCTGTGCATGTTTTCTTTTCTGCCCAGTGACACACCTTATACATCTAATTAGTGAAAAGCTAAGTCCATGATTTGCTGAATATGGATTTCTGAGTACCTAAATTAATTCCATGACCACCATGTTTAATTTTTATTTTACCCCAGTTTCCTTTATTCAATTAAAATGCACTCACTACTAAGTTGTGGTGGGTTCACCTAGCTTTTTTAAATATATATTTCTATGTATTTGATGGTTGATAATAGATCCTGAACCCTATCGTCTGCAGGATCAACGCCTTTCAATATTTCCATACACTGGAAGAGTGGACAGGGAGTAGAATGAC
The DNA here is from genome assembly GCA_016801145.1 of Umbra pygmaea. NCBI lineage: Eukaryota > Metazoa > Chordata > Actinopteri > Esociformes > Umbridae > Umbra > Umbra pygmaea. The sequence continues at coordinate 20,956 of JACXGM010012134.1, forward strand.
AGAGAATCTTTAGATGTCCTGCTTTTAAACAGTAAAGTGAACAGGAAATACTCACATGACACACTTTAAGCCAGCAAAAGGATTTCCCCTCAGGATGCACTGACATTTCTGAAGGACCTGAAAGAATATTTTGGGTGCAAGCCATGCTACCACCCCAGTCTCTGCTTACAAAACCATGTGTTTGTAATCCAGGCAGAATATGGTTTGGCGTTGTACTGCTGTAAACTGCAGGGACGTCCCTGGAAAAGACGAAATCTGTGATGTCAACATAATATTAGCGATTTAGAACATTTGCTACAAGTACTATTTTCTGATAAAAGTGTCAAATTCTTGTCGATTTGTTGAACGCTAGCTACCCAGCTAGCACCTGCTGTCAGGCTGAGCTCAGCTTAGTAAAGCAAATGATGTGATCATAAGGTACGCTAGTGGTAAGTACACATTGACATGGTGCAAAATGAATTAAAACCTAATATTTGTATTTATATTTAATTATGCTTAATTATGTACAGTATAGTTTGTAAAAATTCTAGATATCTCATAAACAACTGTCTGTATCTGGTGGTCTCTACAGGGAGCATACAGATCAAACATGATATTTTGCAATGAAGCACAAAGTACAGTAAGCTGCCTATATGGCTGTCGTTTACTTAGATCTACAGAGGAAAATGATGAGCGCCCAACATACATGAAGATAAAAGGAAAGTAGCTGCCAAATGATTTTAAGATAATTTATTTGAGGGTTTTTCATCTACAGATTAAAGAAAAATACTGTCAAAATAAGTAGAGTAGGTCAATGTAGATTTAGTGTACATATAGTTCAAGTATATTAAAATATTTGGCACAATCATGTATTTTTTTGTGAAAAAAATTGTAGTTTTCCCGTATGCTCATTGATAACACTCCAAAGTGGCTGGTAAGTTTGACAGATTTACCCAGAACTGTCTAAATGTACTCGCATTTGTTGGGTGTCCACGGCTACAATACAATTTCTTGTCAATGTACTATGCATGTTTTTGCATAGTAATAGGCAGCTAACCAGTAAGAGTGAAAGTGAGGATGAGGGGCGAGTGAAGACAGAACCAAGGACCAGCTAGGCCTAAGCCAAAAATAACTAAGTTTGCCTCCTGCACCAGTCATTATTCCTTCACAACTGAGTTGAAAGAGTCCTGTGTCCTCTGGCTGTCCAGTGAGAGTTGAGTGCATAGAAATAGAATGGATAGAAAGGCCATTGAACTGCTTGGCGTGGTCATTTGATTAGTACACAACAAAATGGCGATTGTTGTTAGTTGTCACGGTGACAACACGCAAATCGGTTTATTGTGGAAGTAGGCCGCTAAATCTTTGCAATGGAATGGTACAGGTAAAAATGGCTGCCGCTCTGACCATTCTGCTACAGTGATTTGAATTTGAATGGCATTTCTAATCATTCCATTTCTATGGTTGAGTAACTAGATAATTCTACGGCAGCCTTTGCAACAGCAGGTAATTTGTGATCATAAGTGTCATGTGTGAGGGATGCAGTTAAATGAATTAAATGAAGTTGCACAATCTAAATATGTTGGTTGTACCTGTTCAACTATTGGGAACATAGTTTGTTTCTTTTAAACAGCCTAGATTCTGTTCTTCAAGCACCGGTGATGTATTTGAGACGTTAAACCTTAATCCGAGTTGTGTTCCAAGACTCCTGTGCTGAAGTCTGAGTTCAGCTGCTTGAATCCTGATCCAAGTGATCAAATCAGTCACTGGTCACACATTAACTTAAAAGTGCACTCCAGTGAAATGAACCCCTTACTGAGCAGAATGCACTATTCTCTCGGTTATAAAAGGCTGTGTGTGGTGGGTCAAGCATGAATTTCCACAGCTGGAGAGAACTGCTCTGAGCGTCTAGCGCCGCTAATGTGAATGCCACTTTATCATGATGATTTTGTAGCAAAAATGTCCCAGTCACCAATGTTTGATTTCAATCAAGTAATTTATATCAGTAATTCTAGTCAGTTCTAGTCATGGACTACAATACTGGTTAGCACCTACATGTATAATATATGTTTTGTGAGTGTTTTAAATTAGATGGAACGCATGGGATTATGGCAAATTATAAATGTACGGACAAAATTGAAAAAACATTTTTTGTGTGGAATTTTGTAGCTGTACTTCGTGAGATATTAACCAGGGTACACACCCTGAAACAGCAACAACATGTTGTTAATAAGAGTTGAGGGAAGGATTGCTTAGCGACAAGAACTTCAAAAGAACCTGGTATCATATTTTATGTAATTAACTGTAGTGCTGAAAAACAATATACCAATCTATGGTGATACAAGCCAGAATGGTGTTATGCCTGGAAATGTCTTTTAGGTTAAATACTACATTTTGAACTGGCTAGAGGGACGACTACTTATAAAGGGTTTGTGAGAATCTTAATGCGCATGCTGTCAAATGCCCTGGTCGTGAAGATGAACTGGAGAGGGGCAAATGGCAAGCAGGTGTTTGAGCTGTGTATAAGCTGTGTTTATACATTTATTTATTTCTTTAGAGGTGTCAGTTTAGTTTAAATTAATACATTATTAATAGAAAATTATAAGATGGATCAGGAAACGCCTGGTATCACCACCGCCCAACCATTGTAGTAAGCCAAGGCAAGTTTATTTATATAGCACATTTCATACACAATGGCAATTCAATGTGCTTTACATAAACGGGAAAACACAAACATTTTAAAACAGATAAAATTAAAGCATTTAAAATAAAAGTGAAAAACAGTTAGAAAAATAGTACAGTTTAAGAAACAAAAGAGATTGAACGAACATATAAAATATAGTGCAATCAGTTAGGACTTAGCACAGAGTTCATTCAGTAAAAGCGTAGCTAAACAGATGTGTTTTGAGTCTGGATTTAAAGGTGACTACTGTTGGAGCACATCTGATTTCCTCTGGGAGCTGGTTCCAGCTGCGGCTGGCATAGTAACTAAAAGCAGATTCTCCGCGTTTTGTCTGAATCCTTGATATCTCTAGCTGATGTAATCCTGATGATCTGAGTGGTCTGTTGGGTTTATATTCAATGAGCATATCTGCAATGTATTTAGGTCCTAGGCCATTGAGTGATTTATATACCAGTAATAATACTGTAAAGTCTATCCTAAATGTGACTGGGAGCCAGTGTAGAGACTTGAGGACTGGTGCGATATGCTCATATTTCCTGGTTCTGCTTAGAATCCTGGCCGCAGCATTCTGTATGAGTTGTAGCTGTCTTATGGTTTTTTTGGGAAGACCAGTGAGGAGGCCATTACAATAATCCACCCTGCTGGTGATGAAAGCATGAACAAGTTTCTTTAAGTCTTGTCTGGAAACAAAGCATCTAATTCTTGAGATATTTTTAAGATGATAATATGCTGATTTAGTTATTGCTTTAACATGATTACTGAAGCTAAGGTCTGACT
>JACXGM010012135.1:0-24301 GCA_016801145.1 Umbra pygmaea
CACACACACACACACACACACACACACACACACACACACACACACACACACACACACACACATAATATACATTTCTGGTAATGCGTGAATTGATTTATTATACATTCTGGTAATGTATGAAGTCTGTTTACATCGTCTGATAAATGTGATCATTTCAAAATGGCAGCCATCAGCATCCCTGGACCTCCGGGCCCTCCTGGACCTCCGGGCCCTCACGGACAGACCTCCGGGGTGAGTCAGCACAGTTTCTAGACGGGCTCTCGATGATGTACACCTCTCGCTGGATATGACATCATGAAGGTCTTTGTCGCCCATGGTTATGCAGGTGGTGATGCTGAGGTCGTACGACATGATGACCGCCACGGCTGGACGACAAGCCCAGGGGACTCTGGTGTATCTGCTGGACCAAGCAGATCTGTACATGCGAGTACAAGATGGATTCCGGCAAATCCAGGTACACTGCATTAAAGAGGAAGGCAACTTATTTCTTAAACAGTTTGTTCTTTCCATTATTAAAATGGAAGTTGTACTTTTATCTTTCAGCTTGGACCGTACGTCCCCTTACCCCTTGACCAGGTAAAGTATTATGATTGTGACAGTAAGTGAACTACCTCTGGAGTTATTTATCACATCTGTAAGTGAATGACGTTATTGTTCCCTGGTCTGTATCCGTCATCAGGGAAACGCGGTGGCAGCGGTCGATCCTCCCCCAGTTGTCTACTACAGGCCGGAGCAACAGCCCACTTACCCAGAACTCCACCAACGACCGCCTGAGGAACAACAGCCTGTTTACCCTGACCCACGTTACCCAACACAACCACATCCTAATGAACCAGACCAGCCAGGACCACGTTACCCCTCGTATTCTGACCCACATTACCCGACACACTCTGACCCGTGGTACCCTGGTTATACAGACCGGGTGCACGAGCTTCACCCTGTTCATCCACACCACCCAGCTTACCCAGACACCCGCTCCCCTGTTACCCCACAACGCAGACCAAGCCCCCCTGTGATCCACACACACCATCACACGGCAGGCCCGAGCGTGAGTTCCCACAAAATGAAATATATCTTTAACCCAAAATCATTTTATTGTTAAAGTACTTCCTAGCCTTGGAGGTGATCAAAGTCTGTTTATTATTTTTCTGTCAACAGATTCATTTAATTGCCCTGAATGACCCTCTGGGGGGCAACATGAGGGGAATCAGAGGGGCAGACTTGCTGTGCTTCAACCAGGCTCGGGCCATTGGCATGAAGGGAACGTTCCGGGCTTTCCTATCTTCCAAGCTCCAGGACCTCCACAGCATCGTCCGCAAGTCAGACAGGGACACCGTGCCCATTGTCAACCTCAAGGTACACCTCTTCTTTGAAACTGCCTGGATGTGAAAAGGTTTGCTAATAATCATAATTTTGATGACATAAATCTGCATAAAAATGTGTGGTTCCCAACCCTCTTCTGGAGGACCACCAGCCATGCCACAGTTTAACTTAATCACTAATCAAGGCCTTTTTAAATAGTAGACGAATCTGGGCCCATATTTATCAAGCTTCTCAAAGTGCTATTTTAGTCTTAAGTGCTGATAATTTTACAAAATGTACCCCTACTCTCAAATTTAAGTATAATAGCAAGTTGTCGAATTTCTTAAAGCTAAGAATCACTCTTACTCTCCCAGTTATTTTAGACAGAGCAGGCATCATCTTCGTCAGCAACTTGATGAGGGACATCATTTCACCAGTGACTTTACACAGAAATGTATTTTCAGCTGAATTGAAAGTGGTGAGGATGCTTAGTTTCCTTGCAACAGGAAAAATGCAGCAATGCAATGCTGATGTGAGGCCGTCACAACGATCAAAAAGCCAAATTGTGATGCAAACAATTATGGCACTAACAGCTCGACACATTGTCACGCGTTTCATTGACTTCACAACAACTTCCCTGCATAATCCAACAGAAGCAAACACAGTTCATGCAAATAGCCGGCTTCACAGTAGCAGGTACAATTGATGGCACTCATGTAAAGATAATTGCTCCCAGCGTCAACGAGAACGTTTATGTGAACAGGAAGAGGTATGTGCGCTGGCTGATTTATCCCAACTTATTTACATTTCTTTCACATCTACTGCAGTCAGATTCGCTGTGTTCACTCTGATGGCTATGCACTTGTAATGACATTTCGAACATTTTAAGAGGCTAAAAGCACATTTAAAACGTGCCCCGTTTCAGTGAAATGAGTGTAACCTGGAGCAGGAGGATAACACGGTTTAAGCAAAACAGATTATTTGAGTTTGTCTCACTGCTGACAGCCCTCCAAATTTCAAACAAACAACTCAGCTATGTGTTGAAATCGCCCGGTATTCTCCTTTAACAGCACACCGGTTTGAAAGTTGTAATTCAGAAATAGTGGAAAACTTTTTTTGATCTATAATTTCCAATGTGTGTATTATAATGTATTATCTTGAAAATTCTTTACTGTCAAATGTGTGATGAATGTCAACTTCTCTTAGGAATGTCATTATTCAATGTGAATTTATCTGAGCATATTCTTAAATAAGTAGATTTATTCAATGATTGGTCCTTGCCTATGTCGTCATCCAAAATCCTGTTTGTGGCACAGCAAAGTGTTTGTGAATCAGCTTTAAGACTGACACTTAAGACTGAGTCCTACACTTCACTTAAATTAGGACTAAGATGCTTGATAAGTAAATACGTAGGGAGCGATTGCTCGTTTTGCTATTAGGCTATATTCGTCCCTTTATTACGTTGCACCTGCACGTTTCGTTTTGCAGATTCATGCGAGAACATTCCGCACAATCAATACATTCTAGAGCGTTCAAAATTATATTGCAACGTTGACGGTTAAGCATGAGGTTACTAACAGTTAAGGTTAGGCATGACATTACTGATGTTAAGGTTAGGATTAACATTAGGGTTAACATTACCAAAACAACTGACAATCGCCTGCCTGCATCACTCTGGAATGGAGAACAAAACACAAGCAGAGTGTCCATCTGGATTTGAACTGAGAAAAAGTCCAGAAAACAGATAAGCAGATGCTTATCAGAGCCTTATTTAGAATATTTGCCAGCAGCATAGAGCCCTGTATTGTACTGCTGGTTTGCTTCTAAAGCTAAGCAGGGTCGGTATTCCCTGATGTGTGGTGAGTGTTCTGGCGCAAAAATGGCTGCCGTGCATCACCCAAGTGGGTGCTACACATTGGTGGTGGATGAGGTGGGCTTTCCCCTTCACTGTGTAAAGTTCCTAGGAAGAAATGCCCTATACAAGTTGAATGCACTATTATTACTATTATTATTAAACACAAACAGGGGAGTTAGCAGGTGCTCTTCTAACTCACCAGTAAGGGGCAACTGTTACACATACAAGTGCATCCTGAATATATTTACAGCGCTTCACTTTTTCCACATTTTGTTATGTTACACCTTAATTCCGAAATGTATTAAATTCATATTTTCCTTCAAAATTCTACAAACAACCCATAATGACAATATGAAAGAAGTGTGTTTGAAATCTTAGCAAATTTATGAAAAAAAATTAAAATGAAAAAAGCCCATGTACATATATGACAGCATTCTACGTGTCACTAACACATACTGTATATGTTGTTGCCAATTTAGATTTGTACTGTGCGTGTGTATTGTGTGTATGTGTGTGTTAGGTTTGGTTAATTGTTGTCTATTACGTCACCTGCGCCCCTGTGGGTGTGTGTTAATTACCACAGGTACCGGGGTTAGAAGAAGGGGGAATCAGGTCAGCGGGGAGTTGGAATTAGGATTTGGGAAGCCACATAGGTTTTCAAGCGTAGCTGTGTGCGCATGGTAGTTTGAACGTTGATGTAGTCTGGTCGTTATAACCTTTTCTGCAGGGACAGTCCCTTTTTTGTAAGTGTTTTAAATGTGTTCATGATTAAAATGATAAACTCTGACGTTATATCGGACCTCATCTGTTGGACAAGCACAAGTTGGAAATGACTTCATATTCACTCCAGTGGCATATGTTTTGTTGTTAGATTGCCATTACGCAGCCGCGGTCGGTGGATCTTCATTGGGGAGGACGGGCTCGTATTACGCTCAGAACCGGAGTGAATGGAATGATGCACAACGCACAAAACCCAGTGTGCAAAACAAAAAAACAATGGGTTTTGTTCGTTGCGCACCATTCCATTCACTCCGGTCCCGAGCGTAATACGAGCCCGTCCTCCCCAATTAACATCTACCGACCGCAGCTGCCAGTATATACTACAGATGAGGTATCAAATGCATTCATCTACACAGACCATATTGACGTAGCACTTGCGCTAGTTCGACCCTGTTTTCCCTAAGGACAGCTTACTGAGGGAGACCGTCAACAATTTAGGAACATTAGACAAATTATAGAATTTCATAATTGTTCCCCTTTAAGTAATTTTCAGCAGCCCCACTGACCTGTTCTTTTGGCCTTCTTTAGGATGAGGTTCTGTTTGACAGCTGGGAGGCCATCTTCACCGAGGGGAAAATGAAGGACGACATTCCCGTGTACTCCTTCAATGGCAAAAATATCCTCACTGAGAACACATGGTAAGAAAGTGTCTTCTATGTATAGTTGACGATACAGAAAATATCCAAGCTTCTAATTTCACAAGGTCGATTACAAAAGCATACATTCAAATATGTTATGCAGTTAACCAATGAGAGTAAATACACAAGCCTCCTTGTTGCACAGTATGGATTGTTGTACAAGTCAATATAGTAAATTCAACAGCAACTTGACCTCCCCCTGGAACGCTATGACTGTTGAACAGGTCATTACAAGCCCCCTGCTCCTTGGCCTTTACACTATATAATTCTGATTTGCAAATATTTATTTGTATACACCAGACCTGGTGTTGCGAAGCATTCTGTGTGCAAAAGCTGTGTCCCTGTCAGAAGTGTGCATGCGCCGCCAATTTTTTTTTAATCCGTCAATGAGAGCGTGTGGTATCTTGCACACCTTTTGGTTCTCGCTCCTGGTGATTTGATACCACACACTTTTAAGTACTCGCTCCAGACAATGTTTTGGTTCTGAAAAGGGTTCCTAAAAAGCGATTGATCTACTATTGTTTGCAATGCATCATAATGTTAATTTCTTTCATGGCACAATTTGAAGTGCTTTCTGTGACTAATGCCTAAACTGTTAAATTGCTATGGTTAGTTAAGTGTAACTAAATACGCTGGAGTTGTTTATCGAGCCAAGTGAATCTGCTATATTTTATACGAGCGTCGTCGGTATGTCATTAAAGACACACGACAGCCTGACTTAACTAACAGCATGACAGCTTTTGGAGGCGGGCTGTAGGCTGCCCACCCAATCAGATGTTCGAAACGATACTGGTATTTATACTACACTATTTATCTCTATTGTTCACCTATGGTAACTTCGATCTGTTGTACATAGCCTCCAGTGAACTCAACTATACCATGGGCAAACTCATGTAATTTTTTTATAGCGTACTGATTACTACAATACATGTTTCTTTTTACTATGAATGCATTGGTAAAGATGTAGCAGAAGGCATTCACTGTACATGCATGTGAAAATAAACTAAATAAACACGCTAATATCTGAAATCTTGTTCCCTCCATCCTGTCCCAGGCCAGATAAAATGGTATGGCATGGTTCTACCAGCAGGGGGCACCGACAGGTGGATAACTACTGTGAGACATGGCGTATAGGGGAGCATGCTCTGACAGGCATGGCCTCGTCTCTAGAAGAGGGCAAGCTCCTCCAGCAGATCATCAGCAGCTGCCAGAACACCTATGCAGTGTTGTGCATTGAGAACAGCTACATCAGACACGCCAGGAGATAGGACTGGCCAACCACACACAGTTTATGAGAACTGGCCAGCCACACATACACACACTTCCTGAAGAGGCAGGCCCAATCCAGTGATTCTCAAATCTCTGCTGGGAATCTTCAGCCATCTCAAATTGTTCTTGACCTGAACCATCTCACCTGATTCATGCAGGCAAAGGCTTTAACATTAGCTGAAAAGTTGATTCAGGTGTTCTAGCTCTGGGATACACCAAATACATGGAATGGCAATGGGGTCCCCAGTAGAGGTTTGATAAACACATCATGGTGCTTTGTACATAACAGTCAGAATAACATACACAGCCCAATGACCAGCCAGCCAAAAGGACCACATTTAATTATACTTGACAGAGTTAATGTAGATCCCCAACCAGGCTAAGACAGCCCCCATCCGAACAATCCCAGCTGACCAAATAACCACTACTTCTACATCTAACACAGTAGAATAAACATATGAGCTCTGTGGAATTCAGGGTCTTGATTTGTCCTCAAATCCCAAAGCCAGTGTTGATAACAGATCAAAGAACCTGAAGCGAAGTGAAGGGGGGGGGCATTAAGGCATGTGTTCATTGGGTGTCAGAGGATCAACTTCACCACAGTGGTTATACTGTTTCTTTTTTCTGTCAGTTGGGGGCACACCCTCTAGCTAAACACCTGGCCGTCACAGTATGACCTAGAACTAAACCATGCACTAAAACCGCACATTTATTTTATGTTCTCTATGATTTCAACAAGCGAGATGTCACAGTATTTTACATGAAATGTATTATTATACGTTGTAATTTTTATTCATTTAAAATATGTAATCTGTATGTAACCAAGCAATAACCTAGTCGTAAAGGTTGGATTGTATTTTTATATTTTTTGACAAAAAGGGAAAAGTATCTACATTTCAGATGTTTTGACAATGAACACTCACACATTTTTCATAATGCACTGCAAGGATTAGTTTAGATCGAAGTGACAAATGGAGAGATTGTCTTCAGGCCAAAAATCCTTACATTTTGTATAAAACAATTAAATGACAACACAAAACACAATGTAATTTTTGTATTGCAAAATCTTCCCAAGTACTCATAAATGTTTTAATGTCTATGCACTGTACTGGTCAGATGACAAGAAGCTTTATGCAATAAAATTGCATAGGTTTTATGAACAAAATGCAAAGAGAAAAGCATAATTGCATTTCACCAAATAAAGCTGTATGAACCTAGGGGCACATTTCCTTTGGTGACACGTACTTCCTTTATGGTCATCAAAATGTGTTGCAAACAAATTAAAACATGAATGCCATTTCATTTTCTCCAAAACTAATTTATTTGTGAATCAAAAATACAATTTCAACCAATGCTTCACAGGACTTCAACAAGTACAAAACAGATTCACAGGTCACCCTATATGGATGTGTATGTTCAGCATTGTTGTCAAGGAGTATGAGTATAAATATGAAAAACACCTCCTGTATGGAATTCAAAGTTGGCTAGTGAGCTTCAGTGCACAGCACAGGCATGTACAAATGATCTACATCAATGAGGCAAATTCACTTGACCCTTTTAAATCACTAATTGCATTGTCTATTAAGTTCATTGTGTTCTTTGCCCATTGTTCTTGAATACTGCATTGTTCACACAAAACTGTAATCCATACTAACTCCTAGGCACTGCACTGTAAATGTAGTGAAATGTCAAGGCGATGGTGTTTAAGCAATCAGGCATTCTGTAAGTCAACTCTTATGTGGAATCACATTTCCTTGTACGTTTCATTTCAGTTAATTCAAGACACAACCATCGATGTCTTTCTTACGCTCATACAGAAAAATATTTTAATAAAACAATAAAATGCAGGATGTTTAAAATAAAATTCTGAATAACTGTCAAGTGACAGCAAAATTCTCTAGCTTAAAGAAACTGCACATTCTCAAATAGAAATACTCAACTGAAGTAGTTCAAAACTACGTTACAGTTTACAAATCAATAATTACCTGGACTCCTATTGCTAACATTACTGCGGAGGAAAATACATTTCTTAATAAACAAAGAATCTAAGCAGGGACAAAACAGTACCTAAAATGCACGTTCTGACCCAATTTTAAAAGAAAAATCAAGAATGAATCACTAGTATCAAGCAGGTGCACGATGTGACGCGTTTCAATGCTCTAAGCAAACTTAAATCTGCACTGTTTGTTAAGCAATAGCTGATTAACCCTGCAGAAATAGGAGTGTAGCAAACACACGCACACACTAAGTGCTTCAAATAGACTTAAAACTTTATGAGAAAAAAATCTTCAGAAAAATCTGATCAAAAACGTTGAATGTGTCTGCTTCATCTAAAGCAATGCCACTGCGATCACATAGTAATCGTGAATCCTCTCACTTGAGCACAGCTATGCTAAAGATATAAACAGGTAAAAAAAACATTAGCAAATCTACTAACAATCGTTGATTGCAATCACGTTCCTAATGATCATTTCCTAAATATAACAGGCTCTTGTTTCACCAGCAGAGGTGAACATTTATTAAAGTTCATTTCTGTACAGTAGATTATTTCCTATTGGTCCGCTCCACTAAGAGAGGTGATTAAGCTACCTTGTCATTCCTCTTAGTTAGTCAGTTTGTGATATGAAAAAAGACTTGCCCCAACATTAACAGAGAAAATACTGTATTACAGAATACTTAAAATGTAGAACCTAATCCATAATATTATCAGCAATGGAAAACACATTCAGATATTTCTGGAATAGGAAAAGCAAATACCCAGTCAAACAACTACTCAGATTAACTGTGGCTGGTCCAACTCCAGAAGTGCTAGAACTGCAGAAACACTTGGCGTAACCAACAAAACCCTACAGTGCTATTGGTAAACTCCACTCCACCAACACGTCAGAGCCCAAGACCTGTCATACCAGTACACTCAACGGAAGGCATTTGGGCTTGATGTGAAGATTACATCACAATGTTCAGGCCTTCACCTTGTTCCCATTGGACAGAGGTTCTGTCTCAGAAGGGTTTGTCTGAACAGAACTGAGCTCGGTGGGCATTGCCAGGTCTGTAGCCACTCCTCCAGACTGGTTCCTATAGTGACGGAAGATGACCCAGGCAGCACAGACCAAGTAGATGAGCGTCAGCAGGGCGAAGTAGAAAAAGTAAATCAGGAACTAACAGAAGATGGAGGAACAATTGTTAAACTTGTAAGGACACGATTAACTTTAGCTTGGATTAGACATGGTTAACGTTACCTTGGGTTAGACTAGTATAGCTATAGTTGGCGTTAACTTAGAAGTGTGTGGTAGTTTGTGTGTTACCTGCGTGTGTACGTCCAGGGCTAGACCGCTCTTGTCTGAGACAATGAGGGTGATGATGGTCTTCAGAATGGTGGAGAGAAAAGTGTTGACCCCAAACACCAGGGCACACAGCTCCTTGGTGAGAGACGAAGCGATCTGGAAACTACATACAACAGTCGGATAGTTCCATTTCAAAATTACTACTGCAGAAAATGTATATGATGCATACTTCCCAGAACAAACACAATATAATGAAGGTTTTGCAATTCAACAAACGTACATGGCGATTGGCACGAGAAACTGGTAGAAGCCTTTGAAGAGGGAGTAGGACACGTAACAGACCCAGATGTTGTTGGTGGTGCCCATGAGCAGAAGCAGACCAGCTTGCAGAGCCGTGACAATACCGATTACCAGCTCTGACCACAGGTTCCAGCGGATCTTCACAAAGCCTGCTGCAAACGACGTGATGGCACCTGGGACACAGTTAATTAGCTGGAATGAGGAGATGCAGAAAAATTGACTAAGATTGAGTGACTAAACATGGTTTAGACATTAGGCAACTTGAATAAAAAGGTCTGACTGTGAGTGTTGATGCAGGGAATTTGAGAGGTTGTAAACAACGCCAACAAAGGAGAATGCTGGCTCAGTGAGCCTATATTTTATTACAATAATTCTCATATAAGGTTTTACAGAGAGCATGTTGTTCTGTGTCATCACCCCAGTGAATGGCCTGAGACAATTATATGATAAGAGCATGACTGCTGTGTCCATAATGTCTTATTGCGTCACATTCTGTTTTGTTGGAATTCCTTTTTCCTTATACTAGTTTGGGCTTTCTTATGTTGCCATATCTATCCTAGTTGTTTTGTTAGGAGGCACTGATGCTATAATTTCACAGTCCAGTCATAAACGGTGTGAAGATCTCAGAACGGTGTGATTATAGAACAGTGTGATTACCTATAAAATACAGACTGTATCTGAAATTATATTAAGAAAATTCACATTTTTATGCTTTGCAGTTACTCCAGGAAAGGTTGTTTCTGCATTAATCTCCCTTATCCCAATTGCTGCCTGTTAGTTGAGTTATTACACTTACTGCTGTGGCATTAAGCACCAGACAGATTTTTGTGCAAAGTGGAGTTAGCCTACATTTTATATCAATTTCCCATGTACAAATCACAAACTTTTTATATCAATGTAAAAATGTTGGAAAGGCACTGGAAATATTTACAAATTGCAATCGCAATGGAAAGATGATCTTCCTGATGTTCTGTGTGTGAGGTAATGAGATTAACTTTAAAAACATCTGCAACTAGAGCAGTTCATATACATCGTGGACTGGCCAGATAACGCATGCTCAAGCCATAGCCTAGTACTTAACAAATGAAAACGAAGGGGCATAGTGCATTCATATCATTTAGACACTACCTTTTCTGTTTACATTGGAAATTAGGGACGTCTATCAGAGAGGGACAAGGTAGCAACCGTCATGGGGTTCCTGTCTGGCTGGGCTCTGAACCTGAGCCCAATCATCCAGTCCACGCCAGAGTCCACACCACCAGTGAGTCTTCTGAATTTCACTGAATGTGAAATTAAAGTCCTTGTGGGGATGTTGAAAGAAGAAAAATTATATGGATTGGTTGAAACACGATGGGCATTACAAACGCCAAAAGGCCATTAGTGGCAGCATGTGGCAAACGCTGTGAATTCAGCTGGCTCAGGTCAGAACATTCCAGAATAAAAACAAGAAGTGAAGTGATATGGTGGAGGCCAAAGCGCATCGACTTGCAAAAAATACAAGTCTGTGCCACAGGCGGCGGAGGACACTGGAGCGCAACCTCCTTGATGAGCGACTTGCAGGTATCAATAGGGGAATCCCTCCTGAGCGGTAGCGCAAGAGGTGGCGGGCGACACAGACATGCAAGACTCACCGGAAGATCCAGTATGTAATTAGTATTCCCTCGTTTGAGGAGTAAACCAAATGCATTCAAGTTGTATGTAAACATTTATTTAGACATAATTGACATTTGCTATTGTTTTAAGTTGCGGCGTGCTCCAGCAGTTTGTGGTGCTGAGGAGGAACTGGAGTGCGCCTAGGCCTGGCATCTCCACTGCACCTCGTGGAACTCAACTCTCCAGCGGCCATGTCCTCACAGATGCAGTCCCTCAGATGCAAAGATACACTATGCTATAAATGAGTTTGGAGGTGAAGGAGATTACAGTTGTGTGATAAAATTGGTACATTGAAAGAATTACTTAGTGCTACTGTATGTTTCCATACCTTGTTCTTACAAGCGACGCATCACATCCACACGATGGCACACGGCGGCTGTTTGGTTCAAATGCATGGGAATAGGGGTTGGGGCCAACACAGCGTCAAAGGGGAATGTCACATTTCTTAGCTGTGCCACATTATGTAACACAAAACACCCTCGAGATGTCGCAGACTTTTTAAGGCTTGTGTAAAAGCTTTCCGCCTGAGGAATCTAGGCAGCGCCATCTTCCCTTCAGAAGCCCAATGGTGCGCTCCACAACAGCACTTGCCGGGCAATGGTGCACATTGTAGTTCCTCTCCTCTGCGTTCTGTGGGTTGGCGAAAGGGGTGAGCAGCCAACGTTTGAGGGGATATTTACTGTCGCCTGCAAGGTTATTGAAGTAGGCAATGCAGTGGGGAAGGTTCCAACTGATGTAGAATGTCTCGATCCCGCCGTACCTATAAGCCAGGCATCACACACAGCTCCCACCTCAAGTCCATACCCAACACTGCTATTCCTCCATATGAAGGAGCCATGGGTTGACCAGATCCACCAAGCCACTACATTAGTTAATACCATGTCTGCATCACATACGATTTGGACAGTAATGGAATAAGGCTTTAGATTAATGAAAGCTAATTCATTCTCACTCTGTGCTCTTAAAAAAAATGAGTGCAGTCAATAGCTCCGAATACATTTGAGAAACCGGACATTGCTGTAAATTGCAGTTCTGTATTTCGCTGTTCACACACCGTGGGAGGAAACAATGTTGAGGGGCATCAATCCAATTATACTTCCTACCACATCTGGCATAACGCAGCTAAAGATTGGATGAGAAATGTGACCGGTCAGCCAATTCCCTTTGAAAAGTGCATGCTGCTAGAAATCTTTATCCCAAATCAGGTTTTTGTGTACAGTCCAGTGAACTCTTATGTAAAATCAGACAGGTTATACTTTTATTTATTTTTCACAATGTTATGAATTTTAAAGCTTTTCTTAAGTTTCATTCTTCTGACAACAGATTTGCAGTTTCTCATTTCTCTAATTTTTGTGCCTACGCATCGATTAAAGGAGAACCGCACACTTACTTTGTTTTTAAAAATCCCAAAGTTTGCTTAGAAACTAGCGTATTAATTATTTGTAGAAAATGTTTATAATTTAGAATATAACTTCCTCCGTTTAGATGTTTGATTGCAGTTGTGGTTCCCAAACAATGGTACTAGGCCACCTGAGGCCTATACTACGATGCAAGTTCCGTATGCCCAGGATTCGATCATTAGCTGGCTTCACTAAGCCCAACAACTGCAATCTGAATAAAAGATGTCACGACACCGGTTGTCAATTTGTTACATCAACCAAGCTTTCCCAATCTAGCAACAAGCGTTCACATAAAAGTGACCACAGTGCTGTAACTCGTCAACAGGTGAACCACCATTGTTACACTGAAAACCCAGGGTTAAACCTGAAGTTTGCTCACTAACCCTAAATACGGCTTCCTAGCATAGGACACTGTGTGTACATTAACCCAAAACTTAAGCTGAGGGTGTTTAAAGATATGCAAGCAAAATCGGAATCACACAAAAAAAATAACTGATTTGGGGGGAAAACATTTTTTATTTCTGAGGGCCCAACTCACCAAGTAATGTGGACACAGCTTCCACCCCTCCGTTGTAGACGTTTTTGTTCTCTGTAGCGTGGTACACCTTGTTCCAAAGGACGTGGGCGTAGAACAGCACCAGGTAGTAGCCGGTGGAATTGAACACCCACCACAAGCTCCACAGCCTCAAGCTAGGCCTTTTTGGCATATTCCTGAGCTCCTTCAACATCTGAATGAACACTGAGTCCCGCCAGGAGGAACTGGAGCCCAGAGGGGCCAGGGCCGGGGCGTCACCCAATCCATCTCCATCCAGCTTTATCCGGTCCATCTCTGACTGGGCCACAGCCTGCTCTTGTAGGTTCCTCTGTGCTGCACGGTGGGCCTGGTTGAAGAACAAAGAGCTTTTGGGCCAGGGAAGGCAGGTGGACAGCAGCAGGCCGAAAGACACGAATCCCAGGGAGATGGCACTAAGCGTGGCGAAGGACAGCCTGCCCACGGATATGAGAAGCTGACCTAACACCGAGCTGGAGAACACCCCCATGAGGACAGAGGAACGGGAGTAGCTTGCTACGCGCTGGTAGAGCTCCGGACTGACCAGGGAGAAGATGTAGGAAGAGTAGGCCACACGCGCCGCCATAGTGATGCCGTAGAAGAACTCCATGAACTGCATCTCCAGGAGGGAGGAGCCTAAGAAGAGGAGGAGCCAGATGGACACGTGGCTGAGGCTGGAGAGGATCAGGACTGGCTTGTAGCGCAGGAAGTCTGTCAGGAGGAAGACTGGTACCAGCACCACCATGTAGGAATAGGACAGCACTGGGGTGATCTCATTGGTCACCTGTAGGAAGAGAGCACTGGGGTCAATTCTGATTGGACGGAGAGGGATAAGAAAGAAAATAAGTCATTTTAAAAAAGGTTATTGTAATCCAGCAGTAGTGGCAGACTGGTTAACTAATTTTTAATTTAGGCTGTTGACCCAAACCTGCTCATGACCCTTGAACTCTTCACTATGAAAAGATCTGACATTTTCTACTTAGTCCGGTATTAAACTGTTGACCTTCTTCAATATTGACCTGTTCTTAACATAGCAGAGCAATTCTTATATTGTATGTATTAACATGTTGAATGGTGAAAGGAAAAATCTTTTGACATTGGTAAGATGTACAGAAAATGACAAGCTACTTCTCTAACTAACATCAAAATTGTATTTGCAACCAGTGCGGAAAACAACCTAGAGAAAATAGTGGACGAGTTAGAGCTGGGCAATATTTGGATTTACATATTGACAGAACCTGTCCAAACATCGTCGATAAACAATGTAATCGTCTATTTCATCCGTGAAATAAGCATTTATTCTGTGCACTCTGCGAGGTGAATTGGCAGAAATAATGCACCAGAACCGTAGCCTATTAACAAACATTAATTAACTTCTTAAAAAGAGGAAAACCATAAATCTTTTAATTATAATTATATAGCTGACGCAGTTAAAGATGCTGTTGGCAGGTGGAGAATTCAGCATATGATTTTAAAAACAGTTTCAAAGTAAGGATGGAATGCTTCTCAAAAGACACGAAACAAGAGAACAACAAAACTTGTGAAGTAGGGTACTAGATACAGAAACAAACCTTGAAACAAAATGACAATGACCGACAAAGGCAAGTGGGAATAGAGGGAGCTATACACACAATGATATTGACAGTGTGAATAATTTGTACATAATTACAAGAGAAGTCTGGAACTCGAAAAGGAGCATTTGGTTGATGACCAGGTGTGCACCGAAAAGGTGCTTATGTCAATGCCAGTAAAACACCAATGCTGTGCGCTGGTGTGGAGGGGGAGGCGTGGCAAGAACTTGTTTAAACTCCCGATGATAAACATCTATCTCCTAATTATTTTACTACAAACATACTTGAAACCGACAAACAATTAGGCATTAATTACGCTTCTTAGTGGACTAAGCTCAAGTAATGTTGTCCTTTTCCATGGCAAATAGGAAAATACGGCAATGTCCTTTAATCCAGCTTGTTGCTCTCTAATGCCCTGCCAGACCCAGTGGAGCAAGTCAATATAACAAACAAAAAAAAACGTTGGTTTTGATATAACGATGTCATTGCCAAACTAACATTAAAAAGGATACCTTATTTTATCAAGTCATGCTGATTTATTTAGATGACCTAAAACAAGGCATTGCACTCTTGAAGTGTATACAATAATTATTACACTTCCCTTATAAAAACAAAATAGGGCCATATAATATTAGCCATATAAATTATTTAGTTATTCTGTCTATTATTCTGGCCTGTTTTTTTCCTTAATATACTTTCACTGTTTTGCTCAGTCTTGAACTTCATTTTGAAAAAATCTAATGAGTCAGTGATCCAATATATCTAAACGTATAATTGAAAAAAATTATAGATACAGTAGGTTATGTTTGAAACGTAATATAATGAGATTTGCTTGGTCACTTTGACGTGTGTTTGGTCGATAGGCGAAAACTTGTTTCCTTTATTATGAATGTAGTATGCTATACTTTTCTTCATAGCTCATGTAAACAGTTGTTTTATGACAAAACAGACAATTTCCTGACATTTATCTACAGTTGTGGTCAAAGGACTTGAGAATGATACAAATACTAATTTTCACAAAATCTGCTGCCTCAGTGTTGATTATGGCAATTAGCATATACTCCAGAATGTCATGAAGAGTGATCAGATGAATTCCAAAGTCCCTCTTTGCCATGAAAATGAACTTACTCCCCCCAAAATTATTTTCACTAAATTTCAACTAGGGTTGCACAATTAATCAAATTTTAATAACGATTTTGGCTTCTCATGATCAAGTTCACGTGATCAAGCGATATTACAACACTACAAAGACCCCCAACCCTCTAGAGAGATAATCTACAATTATCTTGCAAACCGTACATGCTAGCAACTATCTTGGTACTCTTGGAAACAAGAAGATCGGACAAAAAGAATGAGTGGTAGAGCTTCCCTCTGTGTTAAACAGAGCCAGAGCTATGGCGCCTCAAAATCGGTCATGTGTTTTTGACTGTCGTTTTTTTACTAAACACATTACAGACAGGAAGTAGGAAGCGAAAATGACAAAATAAGAACTCTGCAATGATGTAGGAGATCATTCCTGCAAAAACACCAACAATTTCTGGAAGTGAAAAATAGTTGGGATTTCAAAAACGTATTTTTTACCTTTTTATTTTGCTGCACATATTTGTACTTAGCAGGAATGTAGCACAATGGACGTGAAAGCAGTTATAATTAGCCTATGTGACAGTAAAATTTGTTTTGGTTGAAATCAACAAATAATCGTGATAATTGTGATCTCAATATTGATAAAAATAAATGTGATTATCATTTTGGCCATAATCGTGCAGCCCTAATTTCAGCCCTGCCACAAAAGGCCCAACTGCCATCATGTCAGTGATTGTCTTGTTAACACAGGTGAGAGTGTTGATGAGGACCAGGCTGGAGATCACTCTGTCATGCTGATTGAGTTAGAATAACAGACTGGAAGCTTTAAAAAGAGGGTGGTGCTTGAAATCATTGTTCTTCCTCTCTCAACCATGGTTACCTGCAAGGAAACACGTTCAGTCATCATTGCTTTGCAGAAAAAGGGCTTCACAGGCAAGCATACTGTTGCTAGTAAGATTGCAACAAAATCTACCATTTATCAGATCATCAAGAATTTCAAGGAGAAATTTAATTGTTGTGAAGGTGTCCGGGCACCCAAGAAAGTCCATCAAGTGCCAGTTGATTCAGCTGTGGGTTTGGTGCACCACCAGTGCAGATCTTGCTTAGGAATGGCAGCAGGCAGGTGTGAGTGCATCTGCATGCACAGTGAGGTGAAGACTTTTGGAGGAAGGCCTGGTGTCAAGAAGGGAAGCAAAGAAATCACTTCTGTTCAGGAAAATGTCATTAAAAAAAGTTACAGGGATTGGACTGCTAAGGACTGGGTTAAAGTCATTTTCTCTGATGAATCCCCTTTGATTGTTTGGGCAATCCAGAAAACAGCTTGTCCGGAGAAGACATGGTGAGCGTTACGTCCTGTTTCAGGCAAACAGTAAAGCGTTCTGAGACTAATCAAGTTTGCCTAAGAACACAGCCATGGATAAAGAATGGTAACACATCCTCCAAGAGTAACTTACACTCCCCAGGATAGGGAGGAAGATGGTAAAAGAAGCTACAAAATCCCCAAGAATCACTGTGAAAGAATTGCAGGTCATGGTGGCATCTTGGGGTCACAAGGTTTCAAAAAGTACCAGATGCCACCTCCGAAACCATGGCCTCTTTGGAAGAGTTGCCAGAAGAAAGCCATTTCTGACCCCAAGACACAGACGCTAGTGTTTGGAGTTTGCCAAATGTAATTTAAATTATGACTGTAAGAAGTTGCTATACTCAGATGAGACGTTTTGGTCAGATACAGCGTCGGCATGGTTGGCGTCAAAACAGAGATGCATACAAGGAGGTACCTCATACCCACAGTGATGGTGGTGGGTCAGTTGTGTTGGGGCCGTTTTAATTCTGTTTTAAATTTAATTTAATAAAAAAAATGTTTTAACCACACTGGTAACACTTAAAGGTAAGGATAGATGAATTATCACGAATGATGCTGCTGCTGCTACTAGGCATGTGGTTTTCACCTTAATACACCAACATTCATATGGTAAAACTGGTGACGACCTGGCATGATCCTTGATTGGCTTACTAGGTTTTGTTGCTAGGCAAATTATGTTCTTGCCTGCCAGCCAGTAGTTGTGACATCACGTGGAAAGTATGAATATTAGGGATGCTCGTTTCGGGTAATTTTCCCGACCGACAACCGCAACTCATTATCCGATTATTATCCATTAACTGATAAGATTATAAGATTGATCTGGCTTTAAATAAAAAAATTAATTGACGAGTGTCTGTGACCCGTTATACAATTTTTTTCACTGATTTATTTTAACGTGCAAACAGTATACAGAACAGATCAACAACAGCTGCCGGTTGCATCAGCTTTGCATATTATAAGTTCACTCAGGAGCAAAGTCCACACTAAACGATACGTTAAAACTAGTTAGTTTCATACTAAAGCTGTGTCGATGTTTGGTTTCACCACAGAGACTTAAGGTTCAACTTAGCTACACTGGCGTAAAGTGCACACCAACGAAAATATTGTCGCAGAAAATTTGTCACAGACATTTTCACTTTCTGTTGTCAAAGGAAAATTGTATTTTATTTGTATTTATTTATTTGACCGGGACAATGCAAACAAACATGGTGTCAAAACAAAGCTTGTCACTGTGAGGCTGCATATAAAGTTTATAGCTATTGCTAATAGCCTTGATATAGTGTTTACCAAGTTGTCAAATTATAGAATGTCAGTGTCAATCTGGAACAAGGTTGTTGCTTACAGGAGGCCTACTGCAAATAAGGGCTATATTTCATTAACACAAAACAAAATGTTTATAACGCTTGCTATGCGTTATGTTACTAACTATATAATATCTGCCGAGCGCACCCATTCCATTGAAATGACCATTACGGTCCTCTCAGAAAATAAAGTGCATGTTGCTAATCACTGTGTGTGTGTTGTTTTTAAGGTAACATTATTGTCAGCTATAATACATCAGGAGCATAATGAATTAAAGCCGATAAAATAATATACCCTTCCCAATACAATAGCATTATACGTTTCTGTACATGACAAATGAAAGCGCAAGTTAATATCACAGTCATCATAAATGTCCAAGGGTTGTCATTTTAAATAAAGAACGCGTTGCAGACGCACAACAGGCAGCCGGTATATTTCGCTCCTCATTACCTATGTCTCCCCACATTTCAAAACGAAGCGCCTGGCTCTGGTTGCGCGTGTCAACGCGCCACGTGATTTAACTGATATAGGCTATATATACGTAAAAACAAAGAAAAAACTTCTAAACCGTTTAACTGATAGTATTATCAAGAGGCCCATGATCACTCTGGATGAACTGCAGAGATCTACAGCTGAGGTGGGCGAGTCTGTCCATAGGACAACAATCAGTCGTATACTGCACAAATCTGGCCATTATGGAAGAGTGGCAAGAAGAAAGCCATTTCTGAAAGATATCCACATAGTTTGCCACAAGCCACCTGGGAGACACACCAAACATGTGGAAGAAGGTGCTCTGGTCAGATGAAACCAAAATCAAACTTTTGCCAACTATGCAAAATGTTATGTTTGGCGTAAAAGCAACACAGCTCATCACCCTGAACACACCATCCCCACTGTCAAATATGGTGGTGGCAGCATCATGGTTTGGGCCTGCTTCTCTTCAGCAGGGACAGGGAAGATGGCTAAAATTGATGGGAAGATGGATGGAGCCAAATACAGGACCATTCTGGAAGAAAACCTGATGGAGTCTGCAAAAGACCTGAGACGGGGATGGAGATTTGTCTTCCAACAAGACAATGATCCAAAACATAAAGCAAAATCTACAATGGAATGGTTCACAAATAAACATATCCAGGTGTTAGAATGGCCAAGTCAAAGTCCAGACCTAAATCCAATCGAGAATCTGTAGAACTGAAAACTGCTGTTCACAAACGCTCTCCATCCAACCTCACTAGCTCGAGCTGTTTTGCAAGGAGGAATGGGCAAAAATGTAAGTCTCTCGATGTGCAAAACTGAGAGACATACCCCAAGCGACTTACAGCTGTAATCGCAGCAAAAGGTGGCACTACAAAGTACTTAAGGGGGCTGAATAATTTTGCACACCCAATTTTTCAGTTTGTTTTTGTTAAAAAAAGTTTGAAATATCCAATAAATGTTGTTCCACTTCATGATTGTGTCCCACTTGTTGTTGATTCTTCAAAAAAAGTACAGTTTCATATCTTTATGTTTGAAGCCTGAAATGTGGCAAAAGGTCAAAAAGTTCAAGGGGGCCGAATACTTTCGCAAGGCACTGTATATGTTTACAATCCACTTGCCAGTGTGGCTGGCAGATTAGGCTAGAACAGTACCAATGTCAAAAAGCACCCACATTTCACACCCGGGTTGGATGGCAAGAACAGTTAATTCGAAAAGATTTTCTGTATTTTTTAACCTTTGATGCTGTCAGTTGGTAGTGTTTCACTGTACAATCATCAAGCTTGAATCTTAACATAAAAACTTATTGTAGCAGAGGAAAAAAATGTACATGTAATGTTTAGTTTTGCCCCACCGCTTAAATGGGTTCAGCGATACCTGCAATTTGATTGGCGAAAATTGCAATCCGAGCCAATGACAATTCCCTGATATCCGCATGTAGAATGTTGCCTAATCACTTAAGTGCTGTAATGTAATCAAAAAGTATCGCTAGGCCAACCTGAGAAGAGGAACAAAACAGAAAACATGGAGGACAATCCTCTCTTCAAATCTCAACACCAAATTCCAAATAAGGCCCATCTACAAAAAAAAGAATTTTAACATTGACTTATCACAAACAGATTGTCGCTGATGTAGACACGCTAACCAGACACAGGTTAAGTAATCTAATCGGTTTAGTGAGTGTTTTTTTAGCTAGTGGAAGTTGGCTTGTAAGCCAAAAGGTTTTAGCTACCTCTCACATTAAAAGGTAAAGGTACTTTATTGTCACATACACATACATGTAGCGAAATTCATTCTCTGCATTTAAACCATCCCTCATGGAAGCATTGGTCAGCCATTTTCAGAGCCCAGGACCAACTCCAGATCTAAGCCAGTGCTTTCGTCAAGGACACAGCCTTGGTTTTTTTTTACAGCGCTCTACCGCCACCCCTTGGACAGAGTGAAGAGCTGACTTCCTAACACAAACAGTAGATATTAGTGCCAATACGAATAAGGGAAAGTTTGATTTCTTTGGGTAGTTATGCGGCTTATCTAGCCTGATTCAGGGACTGGAACTAGGCAAGGGCTTATCCATAAAAGTGCTGCACGTTGCCATACCACACATCACAGGTTAGGTTGTTTATCTATCTCTCTAGATCCCTTTTTTCATATTTTAAAATATCAAGAAATAGCCTACAGTTTTGACAGCTTTATTATAAGCCGGTCTCTGAAATCCCACTGTCATTGAAATTTATGCAAATCATCCTCTGATTGGTTGTGGAAACATATGGCAACACATACATGGAAGTCTGCCCGTGTTTATGATGTTTTGTTCCCAGACAAGACTGCACATTGTGGCTTTTGATGGATGTGTTTAAATGTCTCCAGAAAAATAATTACACACCTAAAATGCAAAACTGCACAGATGTTTTGCTTGACTGCATTAACCATATTGTTGTCAGTACAGTACGGCTAGTAGGCTGATTGATGTTGACAGTGGAGTCTGTATCAACTAAACATTTGAATTGCATAAACAAATGCATCACTAAAGCAAACTGGAAAATGAGTGCCATTTAAATTAAATGATACTGTACATAAGTGATCAGACCTTGTTATAAACGATCTAAATGATCAGTTTAATAGGAACTACTTGATTTATGTGGTGTATGAACATGGCAACAGTAAGAGTGGTGGTAGGGGAAACGTTAATATTAGACGATAACCACACACCTCATGATCATTTTCTTTAGGTAAAAATACTTATTAAATCATTATTTTTCAAAAATAAAATGTTGGCAACCATTTGCATTAACACTCCAGAGTGTGTGCTACCAGGGACTAACCACACATAACCGGAAGGGTTTGTGGTTATTCTCTGGTAACGCACAGTCTGTTGTGTGTTAATGCTTACTTACAGACGTTTTGTACATAGCCAAATTTATCTGGGGCCTTATGTATAAAAGATTGAAGAGCTTAAGTCCCAGAAGATTGTGTACGCCCAAAACCAGAAAAGTACCTAAGCACAGAAATATTAACATGTATAAAACCAGTCGTACGCCAGGTCCTGCGCACCTTTTCTTCATAAATCACAATCAACGTGAGATTGACCGCACATGAACGAGCCACTGACCCCGCCTTGCCTCCTCCCATAAATGAATATGCAGATGCAGGGCTCGCAGCTTAACTTTTTTCCACAAATGCAAATATCTCATGTGCTAAAACATTTTTTCACATTTTAGGTAGTATTAATCCCAGGTTAAGAAAATCATACAACCATTTTCTCTAGAGCTACTGTTAGCAAGTCTACAGACAAATGAAATGCGAAAGCATCTCGCCTGCTGTCTGGCCGGTATAATTCGCATTATAATAATAATAATAATAATAATAATAAGCCTATTTGTACAAAACTGGAATGGTTTTCTAAGATTTTATATTTACATAGCCTATATCACCGTGCATTTACCCTACAGTCAATATCCGATAATTGTAAATAATTTTTAATCGTCCTGACATGCTATTCAAACCTGCATTAAAATTACATTTATTTTGTGTTCCATTTTCAAAACAGCTGAAGTCACAATCATATTTTGCTACTTTAGATCTTCCCTCTACATATTTTACCATTATGCTAAATATTAATCTCTTAAATACCTACTACAAGAACTGTTTGCATCAGGTGCGAATTTGATATTCTCCCACCGAGCCGCATTATCAATCTCATATTGGTGTTCTCTCCTCCAGATGTGGAGAAGTAAAAATAATGCTGCGCTTGTCACGTTATTTTATATTTCATCAACTTTTAAGATTAATTATGAACTGCTTCACCAGCCTTGTGTTTAAACATATATCTTAGTAACAGTGTTTTATGCAAGTTAGCATATGTTTTACTGACCATCGTCCCGTAAACGTCCCAAAGTCGGTAATGAACCGTCCCAGCATATTTTTATACATAAGGCCTTGTATTTCGAGCCATTACGCATCAAGTATAGAATAATCTTTTACGGGTCCTTTTATAGGCTAAACCTAATTTCCCAGACCTTGATCACTTATTTACACATAATCCATGGGACCAATTGAGCATCACACGTGAGTGATTTTGACAACCTGTTACTGCATTTCATCCTTGGGAGGTGGATCGGTGAGTCATTCCTTCTGTGCGTTATGGATGAGCCAGAGTCAGGCTCACAGAGACAATTGCATTTTCCCATGCCAATCTTGTAGTTGCACACTCCTGCGAGTATATATTTCATCTGTGGTAAGTAATCTGTGCTGCGTGCAATATTAACCATATATAGAGGTTGACATGCATTTCCTGAGTGATTGTGTCGTTCGTTTGACACCCTCAAGTTTAACAGAAGTTATTAAGTGGTGGTGGATTAAACAGTTAATAGCATTTCCCATTTGGGTTTTGGCATTTGTGAATCATCCAACTTTTCTTGGCGGAGGTAATTATGTTTTTAGAATAGTCAACATCATAGATTAATATGACAGTAATTGTAGTGGATACTTTATTTTGTAATGTTTAGTGAGTTATGGCACTTTTCAGTTAGAATTTGCCACAATACAGAGCCAGACAAGACGGATGGCCTGCACATTCCCACGTCTGCTCAAAAGTTTCTGTGATGGCCCACACATTCTCACATCAAGTACATTTTTATACATTACACTGTGTGCGTGAAATCCCGCGTACGCAAGCTTTTCGTGCGTACGCAACGTTAATACATGAGGCCCCAAGGAAACTACTTAAATCACTATTTATTGTTAATGCATTAAGGATACATCAATAATAATGGTTGAGTTTGTTTTCGTTTTGACGGCCCTTGACTAAAACAACTCGTGTTTGCTGCACCTTATTAGGACATGGTATCGAATCATGGTATCGGACTCCATATGCCGATACGGTATTTTTGGCCAGTATTGGACACATTTCCGATTCCAGTATCAGTGCATCCCTAATGTTGGTATTTTGAATGTCTCTATAATTATATTGTTTATGTTTTATTTGTGTATCGCCAGTCAGGGGTGCCAGTAATTTTGGAGCCCATTGTATAACAATCCTATACACTCACCGGCCACTACATTAGGTACACGTTGCTAGTACTGGGTTGGACCCAATTTTGGCTTCAGAATTGCCTTAATTCTTTGTGGCATAGATTCAACAAGGCGCTGGAAACATTCCTCAGACTTTGGTCAATATTAACATTATTGCGCATGCGTGGGTGAGAATAATGACTAACTTTGACAGCAGCAATATAAGTGAAGTGAAAAGAACATGGCAGCAGGTGAAAATAAAATAAAAATATTGTTCAGAATGGTAATTATAATCTATGTAAGTACTGAAGCATAGCCAGCTTGATGTTACCACTGTCCAGTCTCATGGTGAACACTTAATTGCAGCTGCCAAAAAGAAGAGTGAGGTTGCTGGAACTGGGGAGGGCCACCAACATCAACTTTACTCCTGCAGAGGAGCTGTATTAGACATGAACAAAGGACCAACA
>JACXGM010012136.1:8613-24401 GCA_016801145.1 Umbra pygmaea
CACACACACACACACACACACAAACACACACACACACACACACACACACACACACACACACACACACACACACACACAAGCAAGGTGAAGCCTCTATCATTCTGTTTTTGAGAAAGACAGTTACACCTAATTGCTCCCAGGTTGTTTCTGTGAATAATATTTTTTTCTTAATCAATTTACCATTAAACTTGATTCAAATCATTTAAATATTTGGGAAGGTTAATAAATTGATATGTTTTTGTCCAATGAGTATTGTATGATTAGGGTTGGGCATCGTTTTGATTTTAACAATTCTGATTCGAATTCCAATTCTTTATTCGATTCCGGTTGTTATCGATTCTCAATTCCGATTCTTTAATAACTAAGATTGCAACGGGTCACATCGTCTTGTCAGCAGTATGCTCGAACGTTCAGCACACATTGTGTCTCCGGCAGTTTAGAACACCCGTTAAATAGGTGCAGAGGTGGTCTGGACACACAAAGTGATGCAGCTTTTTCACCACATAAGCTGTAACGTTTGTGGCACTTCCACATTCTCCGCTGTTATTTTTCCATTGACTGCTAACGTGAACGGAGTTTCACGCTGCATTTGAACGCTAGCAGAAGTAGGTTTGCTAATGTTACTTGTGTTAGCAATTTGCGTAACGTTAAATCTATCTACGAGAGAAAAGATCTAAGTAACATTGTTATTCACCCCAATTTTATCGATTCGGCAAATGTTTAATCATATTTGTAGTGCATCCTCCAATGCAAGAAATTGGGATTGTTTTTTAGGTCAAATGAAACCACACCTTTGAGTGGCGCTATTGTGTGCTTGGTGGCGGATAACACAACAACAGCCTGGCTGCACTGGCAGTACGGTGGCTGGCTGGCCGCTACAGAAAGCAAAACTTGCGCGTTTTGGAATCGATCGTCAGAATCGAAACCAAATTTTGCAAACGATTCCGATGGAATCAACATTTTTTAAATGGTTCTAAGTTGGAACCGGTTCTCGATGCCCAACTCTATGTATGATACTAAACCTAGACACACCAAAAAGCAGAATGTAAAAAGCATTTTTTAAAGTAGTTTAATTAGTTACTTTCAATAAAAAGTAACGCACCAAGGTAACATAGTTACATTTTGGATAACTAACTAAGTAAAGTAACTTTTTGAAGTAACGTTCCCTAACACTGCTGGTGAGTAAGCTTAGCTAATCAACAGCCGGTTTAGCTATTTTTAGAGGTCTTTGTTATCATGTAAATCGATGAAAATAGACTGCTGAAGACTGCTGTCCAATAAGAGTTGATTTTGGAATAAAAATGAAATTGAATATTACAAATTCGTGTTGTGTATTTTCATTTTGAGAATTTAATTTTACTCTGGGGTGGGCTGGGGATGGCAGGGGTTGGTATCAATGCAAGTTTAACGCGGGCGAGGGTTTCGATGATGTTGAGAAGCTTTTATGGGTGAGCTTTTATGGCAATCTGGTTGCATCTACAGTATTCTTCTGACTGTTTTAGGAAGGCATATATATAAAACGCCATTTAAACTAACTCACTATGACTCCAACCTTTTGAGCAATATGTACAATAGTGTATGGACAATATGACCATGGGCGTCAGTAAGTGTTATAAACTGTTACATTTCATATCAGAGGAAGAATCAAATGAATCCATTTGAAATCTTCCTGAGAATTGCCGCTTCTGCTATAGGCCTATGAATGTACAAGAATATTCAGGTGAGCAAGGACATATTGTTCCTCACCAGCTCAGATAGTAGTACGGCACTATAGGCTATAAACTTAGATTTGGATGGATGTAGTTTTATAATTATTTAGGTTGTTTTTGATTTTCTATTGGATTACACCGTTATTTGTTTATTCATATAATTAATCTGTTTTTAAGCGAAGAAGGCACGCTGTCAAGTCCGAAAATGTATAGATGGAATAACACAAATGAACACAGTGTGAGATGCAATTGTTTCCTTCAAACCGTTCGTCAGCTTTACTTTAATGCCAATGGAATTAGAAACATTCCTTTGTGGGGGTTTCATTTGCGCAGTTGTGCTCAATGGAAGCACTATAGCCTGCCATGATCAGTTTGTACAACACCGCGGACAAAGGGGTGAGGGGGTGGAGGAGGGGCCATGAATGCCTACCTGCATTTTTATGAAAGGATACAAGACGATGCTTGGAAACTGACAAGTTTGCTGCATTCTCAGGCTATCATTCATTAAAATAAGGTTTTACAAAATCCATTTTTAACATATCCAGGACACACAGGGAAAAAACACGAGTAATAGGTTAATGAATGAAACCGAAACTACTGAATGAAGCTGCACTACATAAGTTACTATACTTCTAATAGAATAATTATTTTTTACATTATACATCAACAAAATAAAACATGTTTTACACAATGCCTTTAATTCTATAATCTCTAATTAGCAAACACAAAGACAACTGTGTGAGGTGAAATTGTTATTTTTAGTGTAATATCCAGGAAACAGGAAAAAATTACATTTTGCCGAGGCTATACTCATGTTTGTATTCATGTTTGTATTCTACTGTTATAAAGTAGGCTACATTCAACAACAACAAAAAATCTTCACATAATTGATCTGTTTTGAGCAAAGAAGACACACTGTCAAGTCCAAAAATGTATAAACTGACTAATTGTGAATTTGTATTGGATTACAAAGTTATTTATTTGCATCTGATTGCTACGGCAATGCTGTGGCCCAGATCAAACATGCCCTAGAAATCAGTATTTTCAATACCAGATTGAAAACTCCCAATACATTTTTTTTGCCTATATTACTCAAATTAATTTGAGTTTGAATGGAGATAAACCGGTCTTTACAGCATGCTGTTATGCAATGGGGAGATTGCTTGAAAGCGATTTAATTTTAGCTTCAAGTCTATTCATCTTGTCAGCGCAAAGCGTTTGAGGCAAGAAGATAATTCAATAATTATAAAAAAAACTGTACATAGAACAATTCTATAATCCACACTGCACCTGTCTGATATGTTTGCTATTGTACTTTTTATTTTTAAAAAATCTGATTTCATGGATTTAAGTGGTTCCATAAGAACTGTGAAAGGACTTAATTATGTATATATAAACCTTTATGATGCATGTGTATATTTGTGTTATTCATTATATATTCCAGTGCGTATGTACTTTTGATTAATGTTGTATTTAATGTAATGTTGATTGATCTATTAAGTGTGCTGTGTAGCGCCTTCCTCTCTTTCACCTGGTACTGTTTGGGGACTGAGTTGGTCTAATTACCTAAGTACTCTCAGCTGGGGGCTCAGTCCCTATATCAGTCTGGGTGAACGAGAGGAAGGCTTGGTTCATCATTACATTGTTACCGTTGGAAGACTATCGTACAGGAGGTAATATGTGATATAACCCAGTGAGCACAATAATCAAAAGATGTATTTTCAACATCTATTCAATGTCTTTTTTTAACAACAATACGTTGTTTTAACTTATTTTAAACCTTGTGAGCTTATAGGGAACAGTCATGGATATCTTGGTTGAAGGTGGAGACATAGGTTTGTGTAATACATTACAATATATCCTTTTGACGAACACCAGAAACATGACAAAGCAGCCACTGTAATCACCCAAACTGGGCTCATAATTACCATCCAAAAGATAACTTGGGGAAAAACGGAGGAGTAAGGGGACACCCGCCAGTTGTAGTAGTATGGGGAAGGCCATTAATAACCATCCCAGGCTAAGGGTCAGAGGAATTTAATTATCTTAAGAACAACACAAGGTTGCCAGACCTTTTTGCTTTAGAAAACAGTAGATATGGCTAGAGCTTGAGAGGCTGTCTTAACTGGTTTCTTTTCATTGTGTTTTAGGCCCCGTCCACACTTACACTGGTATTTTTGAAAACAGAGTTTTTCTTCAATCGTTTAAAAAAAAAATCTCATCCACACAAGCACGGTTTAAAAAAATATCTGTCCACATAAAAACGCGACACGCATGTGCGGTCAAGAGCATGGCAAAACCAACAGGTGACGATATAACCCTAACCGTAAAGCCATTTTGGCTACTCAGAAGCCAAAAAAATGGTTATTACTTGTTCCGGTAGTTCTCGTCCAAAACCGGCAAGGTCTTTGTCCTGGGAGCGTAGTGTACTCATAAGCAGTGACCTGAGCAGTATTGTATTCTGGTGCCTCTGTTCAGCAATATAATATGATAAATGTGCATGTATCGGTGTAACGTTTCCCAGTTCCTCTTCCCTGAGAACTACATCTTACCCTTCCTAGATTGCTCAGAACTACAATTCCCATAACTCGGACTTGATCACCCAAATTCCATTCATCTGCTCTCACCCAGTCTGTATATAAGACACACACACACGAACCATTGCCTCTTCGTGAGGTATTGTAAGTACATTTTGTCTTTCTATTGAGCATTTATTCTTGGATTGTTATTCTGGCCTGACCTGTGCATTGTTTCTTCAGTATTGTGTTTGGATTATCCTCTGTACCTTCACCTGATCTGTTCCTGCCTTGTATCTGATCTTTTTGCCTGTCTGAGAACCTGTTCTGTGTACCGACTTCCGCCTGTGTGACTGCTTGATATCTGTACCAACCTCTGCCTGTGTGCAATCCTGTACAGAATAAACATTATTGTTTTTTACCTCTGGGAAGTGAATCGTTACAATCGGTATATAAGCCCTACTAGCAGCAAAGTTATTATAGCAGCGATAGTTTGGCTACGTCCGCCATTGGACAGATTCTTTTCAATTGTATTATTTTTGCACAAACTCTCCTCATGTAAACAATGGAGATAGTGGCGCACAATGACGTTAAACTGTTTTAACAGTGCATACTCGCACGTCAAGTGCCAAAATCTCCGTTTTCACCGACCACACGACACCACTGTAACCAGAGTTTAAAAAAAAGCTCGGTTTCAGTGACCTGATACAGCATTTTCGTGTGGACGAAAGGCATAACTGCATAGAAAAAAACTCTGGTTTCAAAAAATACCTGTGTACGTGTGGACGGGGCCTTAGACAGCAGCACTGTTACGGACACATCCAGCTCCTCAGCACCCAGTCCATCACCGTCACCCATGCCACTGCCCATTGCAGCAAACGAGGGCTTCAATAGGGATCAAATCTTGTTTTTAATTTACCTGATGCAGCATCACCTAGAGGCTGAAGGGTAAGGTATTCCAAAAAACCCTGTAAGACCTCAACACACGACTGAAGTCTGCAAAGGCAAATAAAAAACCTTTGGAAGGACATTGCATAAAACGTAGGCAGCCATTTCAACCAGTCTTTCTGGCCTGATAAGGTGGCCGGAAAAAGGAGCACCCCTGTTGATGGCTACAAGAACATCAAAGACAATAATTCACTAAAGGGAAGGGAAACATGCGGTTCCAGTTTTTCGCTGAAATGGACGACCTTCTGGGAGGGCACCACAATATTGTCTTCCCTGTTGTCGGGAAAGCGGATGGGCTAGAGGTGCTAGGCCATAGCAGCAGTGTGCCTCCACTAGCTGAGACTGCAACACAAAAGGGTGGATGATAATATGCATTTTCTTCAGAGGCAGAAGGAGCTAGTCAGAAGTCCCATGAAGAGACACTAGCTCAGCTCAGGTCTGCACAGCAGGGCTTTCAATCACTGATGACCAGATTGTTGGACAAGCTATGATGCAGGATATCTAGTGCATGTATTAAGGTTCAACAAAGTTAAGAGCAGTGTAATACTCACAACCGGCGCAACATCCTAGTATGTCTCTGAACAGATTCACGCCCACTTTTGAGGGAAAAACAAACCGCCATACAGTCAATTACAGTATATGTATACAGTATCGGATCGAGAAAGTGGACAACCACTGGTTGGTTTGTTGGGTGCACCAATAATGTTCAAAAAGAAAATTTGAAACTCATTATTTTGATTTGTAAAAAGAAATATCCAGAAAGAAGGCAATTATGTCTGCAGCTATACCGTCGAGAAGACTGTATCTCCACATACTTATGTTTGTGGACAACATTTCATATCAGGTAGGCTTAAGAAATTAATATTCAGTGACATGAAAAGGGGTGATAACAGGGGATGGGTGAATATAGGTAAGTCTTATACTTTTATTGGCATTATCATAGCTAACGTCAGTGTCTTGTGATTAAGCATGCAACCTTAAACATAGGCTACAGTTTATTTGTATTGCTGTCCAGAAAAGTGTACTCAGTACTCTAAATATAAAGACAATATATATATTTAAAGCTGTTTACTTTCAAAAACAAAGTAAAATCATTAATACAGGCTTAATACCTGGTGACTCGATGAGGTACGAGTAAATGTCCAGGTAAGACACCTCTGTCCGCACTGGGTTGGGTTGTTACACCAATTTGACACGGGGAGAATGAAGGGACATGTTTTTAAATTGACCAAATTAAGTTTGTATATGTATCTTTTACGCTGTATGGCAGGCAGGGTGGACATAATTACTTAACATAATAGTGATTTCGTAAGTTATTCACGTCTGCCGGCTGAGTACGGACATTGTTTTGTGCCGCTATTTTGTATTGAAGTCAAGTTTATCTTCCCCCAAAAAGGGGCAGTGACAAAATTAACAGTTAAGTTCCCGGATGTGCCGGTAGCAGTGGTGGAAAGAGTACTGAAAATCTGTACTGAAGTACAAGTACTGTTACATTACTCAAATACTACTCAACTACAATTACAATTACTGGTGTTAAAAAAGTAATTAAGTAAAAGTACAAAGTATTATTCTCAAAAACTACTCAGAGTACTAGTAACTTTTTAACAGATGATGTTCAATTCATTAACAAAAAGCATTAAATCCGAAAGGGGATTAAATTAATTGATCATTAATGTTTTAGCGTAATGTGAAAGAGTGGTACATTTGGTTAAATGACTGCTGATTTAACATATTGTATTGAAATTGGTTGTCCTAATATTTTGTGCAGCACACATGCACATTAGCTAGCTCTGTCCAAACTGAATCCCAGGCTAACGACACATTCTTCCAGGTGCCGCCACGGGCACTCGTCCAGCATATTTTTGTTCTTATTTCCACGGTTCTCAATGTTGTTGTCC
Organism: Umbra pygmaea; assembly: GCA_016801145.1. Lineage (NCBI taxonomy): Eukaryota > Metazoa > Chordata > Actinopteri > Esociformes > Umbridae > Umbra > Umbra pygmaea. The sequence goes on from JACXGM010012136.1 coordinate 15,685, forward strand.
CCTGTCATTCCATTTGGTCTCTGTTTCTCCAAACCTTCAGTAATGGTTCAAAATGACTTAGGGTTCTTGGGGGGGTCCCCTAAAATGTCGTTATAAAAGTTTGTAAAACAAATGGCCACTGGATTGAATAATAATGATATCTGAAAAGATTTACTTTGATTCAAAGTAGTCGATCCATGATCCGAACCAAAATCTTTCGGGAAACATTTAATACACCTTTGTCTAGGGCAGGGCCATACATAGATATTTTCAGTGGCATGTTATTGCTTTGATTATTTAGTTAGACTACAACATGAATATACTAAGATATGAACGTGAAAGTTTTTTAACGATGACTTATGAGCTATTCGTCTATTTGTTTGTTATGCTACGGTACATAGGCTACTGTATTATTTGGGTATTATGTTTCATTTGATTTGGGTTAATGAAGATGTTTTACTGTTATGTGTAATTTCGAAGCAGGAAAAGTAGCACAATCTGATGACAACTATTCAGCAAAACTACTTTGAACCTGAATTTATGCCCTGTACTTGGCTGGGCTTTAGTTGGCTGACATATACTTGGCTGATCTGAGCTAGGCTGTATAGTACATGGCTGGACTGGGCTGAGCTGTGGTCAGCTGGCCTTTTTAACTGTACTCCATGGTGCAAAATATTGTTTAAATTATGGTAAAACCTTTAGCTATATTAAATACATTTTCATGAAGACATCTGTTAATAATCAATGTTCACTAAGCCAATCTACATTTTACCCCAACAACAGCTAATTTGTCATAAGCACAATTTACCCTTGAAAGAAGTTGATGAGCTTTCTTTTTCCTCTTCCTCTCCAGGATTAGCTTCCTAAATATCTTACCAAGCACTCATGTACACACTCATTCATGCTCAAATCAAATTAACTTTAATCAACTCACAGACTTGAAGATTTGTCATCATTAACTGGGCAAGTTAAAGCTACCTTTGAATAACTAGTCTAGCTGCTAGGTCTGCTGTAGTGATGGACATTCTGTTCACTATACAGAACTGAATCATTTAGTTCATTTAATAAAAGATTCTGATCTTTTGACTCACTGGATCATTTAATTAATCTTTTTGTTCTCATGATGGCATTTTATAGTTTTCTATAATAGCACTGAATTAAATGTTTCCAGAACACAAAAACAGATTAAGCTAATTATTTAATCTTCATGAAGTAAACCTTTGTCTACTTACTAAATTATGCCCATCATTACCTTTGACTACATTAAAATGTGACACAGACCCTATGTGATATGTTATTACTTGAATTATTTAGTTAGCTCAACATATGACCACATTGTGATATGAATATGAATAGCTTTAAAAGATTACTTCAGTTGTAATATGCTATACTCTATTATTATTCTGTTAGGCTACATTGTCTATTATTGTATAATTTGGTTAACATATTTCATAAGATTTGGTTAACATGTTTAATGCACATCATTGTGAAGAGGGAAAGGCACATTTAGCATAATCTGATGAGTAAAGTATTTTGTAAAACTAATTTTAAATAAATTTAATTTAAATACTTTAATTAGTATGTCCAACATTCCATTATAAAGAGAATAATTTATGAGACTGTAGTCTACAATTAGTATTAACTATCCATCACAACTTTTCATAATCTAACAGAGTAACACAAATGACCTTCATTGCTAATAATTTTACTTTTTGTATTGGCAAATACACAATTTGTGTAGCATTGTTCCTGACATGTCATACAAACTCTTTGCTGATTGGAGTGTGTTCACCAAGTCTGCGTTTATTATCTCTTTCACACTTGCTGTTGCGCGCATAACTTGTGCAGACGTGATTCCCATAAACAAATATTTTAGAGCAGTGATTTAGTACACCCAGTTCACTGAAACGATGTGTTCGATCAGAATTCGCACATTACTAGTCTGCTGTTAACTGCCAGCACATTTGGCTTCAATACCCAGAAAGCTAGCAAGAAACATTGAAAAACATACTCTTCTAATCATTACAGTGGGTATCTACTTGATGCATCTTTTGATATAGGATATCATAACAAAATGATAATATTGTACTATAACTAATTATGGAGAGAATAACATAATCAAATCACTTACAGGATTATCATTCATGATTTCAGTCTTAACGTCTGTGTGGTGTTTGTATTAGTAACAATCTATTGTAATGTTTGTGATTTCAATATAACTGTTTCCGGTTTCTGTTTTTTATAAATTGTTTTGGATCTTACCTGAGGTTATTTTTTCCCCACCCAGACATTTCACAGAGGCAATGGTTAATAACTGAAAAAAGGCAAGGTTTCTTCTTAGCTGGTACGCACAGAATGTACAAAGAATCAATGGTGGCAATCAAAAAATGTAATAACATTAAATGATGATTTATCCAATTTGTTTGATTAAAGACAAGCTAGTCTATACATGACCGGTGGTTAGGGAAGCCGTCAAACTGAAAAAAGAGAATTTCTGGGATATTTCATCCCAGAGGACATCGAAGGGCCAGAAGGGCTGCAGCCTCTTCTACGAAAGAGGCAAAGCAGTGGGTGTGGGAGAGGTTCGGAGAAGACATGGAGAAGGACTTTCGCTCGGCACCAAGGTGCTTCTGGAAAACCATTAGCCACCTCAGAAGGGGGAAGTGGGGAACCATCCAAGCTATGTAGAGTAAGGACGGGACTCTGTTGACGTCAACTTAGGAGGTAATAGGGTGGTGGAAGGAGCACTTTGAGGAAATCCTAAATCCCCAGGCAGAGCTGGAGGATAATGAGGGATGTTGTTGATTTCCCTGGAGGAAGTCGCTGAGGTAGTCAAACAACTCCAGAATGGCAATGCTCCGGGGGTTGATGAGATCCATCCAGAAGTACTGAAGCACTGGGTGTGGAGGGGCTGTCTTGGATGACACGCCTGTTAAACATTGCGTGGAAGTCTGGGACAAAAGAGTGGCAAATCGGGGTGGTGGTTTCCCTGTTCAAAAAGGGGGACCAGAGGGTGTGTGGTGATTGTAGGGTTTTATCACACTTCTCAGCCTCCCTGGTAAACTCAACTCAAAGGAGAGACTGGAAAGGAGGGTTTGGCCAATAGTTGAACCTCGGGTTGAAGAATGCTAATTCCGTCCTAGTCGTGGAACAATGGATCAGGTCTTCACTCTTGCAAAGATCCTGGAGGGAGCCTGGGGTTATGCCCATCCAGTCTACATGTGTTTTGTGGATCTGGAGATGGCGTATGACCGGGTCCATCGGGAGGTGTTCCAGGCACATCCAGCTGGGAGGAGGTCTCGGGAAAGACCCAGGACTAGGTGGAGGGATTATATTTCCAACCTGGCCTGGGAACGCCTCTGGATCCCCCAGATCCCCCACAGGGATGAGTGAAGTTCTTAGCTTCTTTAAAATACTCTTAGAAGACATATTAAAATGGACATTGTAAGTATCCCATTTTGCAGAATTTAAATTAATAAAACTACGGTAAACTTAACGTTATCATTACAATATTCGGAAGAGCACTCACCCATCCAGTGTACACGTCAGTTACAGATTACTGAATGGCTGATTAAGACGCGTTCCAAACATTTTCTACACAATGAAAAATAAACAAAGTTCTGCGTCTCCTATCTGTTTCCATTTGGTTTTTAAGGTCAACCTCATATTTGTTCTGTAGTTGTTTATATTCCGAAAGGGCAAGAACAACAAAGGCTTTTGTGGGGGCATCCAGCTTGTTTTCCCACTTCGGTAACTGAAATGCAATTAACTTGTTTTAACTCGGGTGTGACTTCATTCCCAGTTCTGACCTCCCACTTCCAAGGAGCAGCATTATTCATGCTCGTTTGTGTTAATTCTTTTGAGACCCTAAAATGGCGGCGGGGGCAAATGTAATTTCTACAACCTTCACCTGATTTGGATGAAAATATCTTTAAATTGCAGCTGCAAGTCGGCATTTCAACTCAAGTTAATATATATACAATATACAGTAGTAGCCAGCTGAAAAATGTATAACTTAGTCAATGTCCAAACATTTATGGACCTAACTGTATTTAATGGTTGATTTTTAGGTATATTTTGGATTATTTTCTTGCTGAAATATCCTTCAGCTTCAATGTTCTTACTGAGTGTATGACAACTTGTAGAATTTGTTGATATGTAGTTGATTCCATTCTTCCTTACACACCTAAAAAAAAAAAATTATTTAAACAACTGACAATGTTGTATCCTGCTTGACTTCGGTGTACCTGTAGACCATCTCATTTAAAAAATGCAGGTCTTTACCAAAACAGATCAAAAGCAAATATCTTCACGACCACAATGTGCTTTTAGTGATGTATTGGACTTCAAGTAACACAAAGGACATTCTCGTGATCACAGACCACTTCACAAAATACGCAGTGGCTATCCCAACACCAAACCAGAAGGCTCAAACGGTTGCTAAGTGTTTATGGGACAATTTCATCGTCCATTATGGTATTCCAGAAAAGCTGCACAGCGATCAAGGTCCTGATTTTGAGTCGCGGCTAATCAAACAACTATGTGAAGTTGCAGGCATACAGAAAATTCGAACAACTCCGTATCACCCAAGGGGCAACCCGGTGGAACGTTTTAACCGCACTCTGTTAGACATGCTGGGTACTCTGGAAAACCAGGAAAAGTCACACTGGAAGGACTTCGTGAAGCCTTTGGTCCATGCGTACAATTGTACCAGAAGTGAAGTGACTGGGTTCACACCATATGAGCTAATGTTTGGACGCCAGCCACGCCTGCCGGTTGACCTTGCATTCGGCTTACCTGTCAAAGAAGAGCAACAGAAGTCACACTCCCAGTATGTAAAGCACCTCAAATCCCACCTTGAGGAGAGCTACACAATAGCAACAAGGAGTGCTGCCAAGGTAGCTGAAAAGAACAAAACAAGGTTTGACAAGCGTGTGACTCCGTCTGCTCTGGACATTGGAGACAGAGTACTTGTCAGGAATGTACGTATTCGAGGAAAACACATACTTGTCAGGAATGTACGTATTCGAGGAAAACACAAGCTCGCTGATAAATGGGAGTCCACTGTCCATGTGGTAGTGAGGAAAGCTGGAGATCTCCCCGTCTATACAGTAAAACCAGAGACCGGAGAAGGCCCTTGGCGCACGCTGCATCGAGACCTCTTGCTCCCATGTGGGTTCCTCCATGTAAATCCAGAAGAGCAACCCAAACCACTCAAGCAGCGCAAGACACGCCAAAAACTTTGCAGCGACCCAAGAGAAGTTGGTCAGTCCTCAGATGAGGATGATATCATTCATGTTACCTGGTCCCAAAGAGAACCAGTTCCAGAGGTAACCAGACACATTGTCTTGCGAGATGTTCCAAGACACCATGGTCCAAACCATTCTAAAGAGAATCTGACGCCAAACCTCAACAAGGTGATTGATGATGTTCCAGCTAGTGCGAGTAGACTACCTGATGTTACTCCAATCAACCGAGTAACACTAAACCTGAACTTACCTGAAAATGACCCTGTGGAAATAAAAAACCTACCTGGAAATGAACCTGTGGAAAGAGAGACAGACTTACCAGACAATGACGACCTTGTGAAAGGCTTGGATGAGGACTATTCTGAACAACTTCCAGTCCTCTCCAACATGCCAGAATGTGATGAGACAAATATTCTTGAAAATGAAGGACTTGAGGAGATTAAGGAGACTGAGGAACATATAGATACTGATGACCTGGTCAGGAGATCTGAGAGGAATCGTCAGCCACCCAAGCGGCTGGACTACACTAAACTGGGAACCCCCTTAGTCACAGTGGTAAAGTCACTCTTTCAAGGGCTTAATACTCGGTGGAATGACATCATAAGTGAGAGTGATGCATCAGCTCATTTCCCTGTTCTGTCCCCTCCAGTGATAACCATGTTAACATTGCCATGCACAGGGACGTGCATAAGTTTGGAGGGGAGAATGTAACCCGCACAAGGTTACTGTAGTGCTACCCTTTACTCCGCCCGAGAGTGGCGCGTGCACCCAGAGAATTTTCCATAACAACGGAAAACTGCCTTTCCTTTGGTGAAGACGTTGGGAGAAATCAACAAGAACTGGGTGAAAGCAGTGACAGATATAAATGAGCCGCATGACTAGGAAAGCTTCACAAGATATCTCCGATTGGTTTTATAGAGAGGAATAGTTCATCTGAATCTGACCCAGGTGGTCAGTGGCGAGCCAACCGCAGAAGTGAACGGACCAAGAGCCTGGTGTGGCCAGCCGAGGCATCTTTGGGACAATCATCCTGTGCCTACATTTCATACAGATAAGAACACACTTAAACCTACCCGGGTAGTGGCAAGAACATACATACTCCAAGAAACACACACACACACACAACTTTCATGGACCCTTTTTTTTTTAGGTTGTTTATTGTAATTTTATTGTGCGTCTGTGCATTCAGGAAGCCGGCTTATATAGGCAGGGAATGTAAATAACTGTCTTTAATTTTGTAAAATACATTTTTCAAACTTACCTGTTTTATGTTGTTTGTTCTCTGCTGACATTTATACTACTTCAGGCTCCGTAGTCTTACCTAGAGTTTCTGATATTGGCCCAGCTTTAATTCATAGCTAATTAAATTAGTTATATTAGTATTCAGTTACATTTCCCTGAAAGAAGGGTTACATATGCTTTAAGTCATTACTGAGACCCTTTGATGACCAAAAAGAAGGATTTTATGACCGTAAAATATTTTTTAGTAAAAGCTTAACATAAGTGACGTTTGCTAACCTGTATTTCCTAAGTAAAATGTAATTGTTTTCCAGACACGTACCTGACATTAAGTAGTCTAACGTTGTGAATTTTATAGCTACACTAAAACCGAGATATTTGCTAGAATCCCAAGATTCTAAGCTTTAAGAACATATATACGACTTTTATATATATCCTAAAAAAGTAGCGTGGTAGTTGTTTCTATTTGGCATTTCGATTTTTTAAGAAGAAAAAAAACATTACTATTTGCAATATGTGCAGTTGAAACTCGCAGCCATAACGTTGTGAATTTTACAGCTACCCTAAAACCGAGATTTCTACTAGAACCCCAACATTCTAAGCTTTAAGGAGATATAAGACTTTTATATATAACCTAAAAAATTAGGGTATCTCGTTTTCATAGCTGTTTTAAAACCAAGATTATTTGCTAGAACCCCAACATTCTATGCTTTAAGGACATATGGGACATTCGTGAGCTTTGATTTTATTCCTTAATGTATTTACTATAAAGTGAAAAAAAAACTTTAAGTAGTCATAACGTTGTGAATTTTATAGCTACACTAAAACCGAGATATTTGCTAGAATCCCAAGATTCTAAGCTTTAAGGACATATAAGTATGTATGTATATATAACCCAATAAATGACAGTGTTAGCCTTGTTTCTAGTTTTACATTCCATTTAATTTGATGCACATGTGTACAAGGCACGTAGCTCACATTATGAGGGGAAATTATTATTTTTGTTATAGCTACTGTAGAATGGTGACATTTGGTACATTCCTGAGTGTCTAAGCTTTCTGTAGATATATAACATGTATATATAACCTAGAAATAGGACTTGTGAACTGTGATTGTTTGGACTTGTGAACTAGTTTGCTCTTATATTTGTTTCAATTTAGGGTTTTTTAAAATGATTAGCAATAATAAAAAAAACTAGTTTTCCACTTAAAGTCTGATGTTATTGTGAAACCGAAAAGAAAATAGAACTGTTGTTACTTTGTGTTTATTAACCATACACTCTTTCAAATCATATTATAAATAACCTATAAATATATTGTGTTGCGAAAGGTCTCAACTTTAACAAAACTGACTAACTTTGAAACCTAAACAGAGCTACAGTTAAACAATGTTGATGAGTCAAATCGTTTGTCTATATCCTATTAGTTTCAATCAAATTGTTTCTAATAAACACCATTTTCATATATTACAGAAAATCCACATGTTTTAATCACACTATAACAGTTTAGAATTCTTTCAAATTCTTACGCCGCTGTGACGCGACCATAACACTATACCAAACACAGCTCTACGTATGTGATTAAACCATTTCCCTAAAATGTAACCATTTCGAGCCATCGTATTTACCAGTGTTAGATCACTTTGCCATGTCAATCCAATTCAAAACCTATAGTGCAAACTATCTATAAGGCAACTTGACATAGCCACGTTAACACAACATTTCTCTTACGGAGCTAAAACCTAAAGCCCCGGACACACCAACCAGATAATCGGGCGTCTGGACTAGATGGGCCAACGGTAACCAACCGTTGCTCTAGCCTGTTCGATGTGTCCCTCACAGTCGTGGTGCGTTGGTCTCCGTTGGTTATTTTTTCAGGTGCCCGACGCCGATTCAACATGTTGAATTGGCGTCGGGCTTCCGTGGCCGTTGGCCTGTGGGGGTGGTGACGTGGGCCACTCTGATTGGCTGTACAGCTTGCTTCTTCTTCGTCGTTTTTAGAATTTTGCTAGCGAATCAGTGCTCAAAGAAAAACGGAAGTGAACAGAGCAGTCTAAACGCACAGATGGATGTAAACAGACGAGGTAAAAAACAACTCTGGCGTGAGATAGAAAATGCACTTACAATATCAGGTAAGATAGTCTTTTTAGACCTTGAACTCTGTAGCCGAATACATTCTTATGTTTTATATTATTGTTCGCTACTGTACATCAAACGTGTAACGCGGTAACATTTAATAGTTCAACATTGGC
>JACXGM010012137.1:13290-24448 GCA_016801145.1 Umbra pygmaea
TACAATTGTACATTAGATAATAGAATAAACAAATTGTGTTCCCTACAATTGTACATTAGATAATAGAATAAACAAATTGTGTTCCCTACAATTGTACATTAGATAATAGAATAAACAAATTGTGTTCCCTACAATTGTACATTAGATAATAGAATAAACAAATTGTGTTCCCTACAATTGTACATTAGATAATAGAATACAGTCGTATCAAAACGAAAATTAGACAGGTGCATTCATTTGGGACCCTTGTAATTTTGTTGATTTGAATACCTGTAACTACCTATCACTGATTAATTGGAACACACAATTGGTTTGGTGAGCTCATTAAGCCTTGAACCTAACAGACAGGTGCATCCAATCTCGAGAAAAGATATTTAAGGTGGCCAATTGCAAGTTGATGTTCTCTTTGGCTCTCCTCTGAAGAGTGGCAACATGGGGGCCTCAAAACAACTCTTTTTTTTAGTTGAATGACCTGAAAACAAAGATTGTTCAACATTATGGTTTAGTGCAAGGCAACAAAAAGCTATCACAGAGATTTAAGCTGTCAGTGGCCACTGTGAGGAACATAGGAATTGGAAGACCACAGGCACAGTTTGTGTTAAGGCCAAAAGTGTCAGGCCAAGTAAAATATCGGAGAGGCAAAGGTGAAGGATGGTGAGAATGGTCAAAAACAGCCCACAGACCACCTCCAAAGACCTACAACATCATCTTGCTGCAGATGGTGTCACTGTGCATTGTTCAACAATTCAGCGCACTTTGCACAAGGAGAAACTGTATGGGAGAGTGATGCAGAAGAAGCCTTTTCTGCACACACTCCACAAACAGAGTCACTTGAGGTATGCAAACGCACATTTGGACAAGCCAGCTTCATTTTGGAAGAAGGTGCTGTGGACTGATGAAACATAAATGAAGTTATTTGGTCATAATAAGGGGCGTTATGCATGGCAGCAAAATAACACACCATTCCAAGACAAACACTTGCTACCCACAGTAAAATTTTGTGGAGGTTCCATCATTCTGTGGGGCTGTGTGGCCAGTGCTGGTACAGGGACTCATGTTAAAGTTGAGGGTTGCATGGAGTCTATTCAATAACAGCAGATACTTGAGAGTAATGTAGAGGAATCAGTCACAAAATTTAAGTTACGCCAGAGCTGGATATTTCAATGACCCAAAACACTGCTCGAAATCTACTCTGAAATTTATGCAGAGGAACAATTACAATGTTCTGGAATGGCCATCCCAGTCCCCAGACCTGAATAGGTGATTTGAAGTGGGCTGTCCATGCTCGGCCACCATCAAAACTAACTGAACTGGAGATGTTTTGCATGAAGGAATGGTCCAAAATACCTTCATCCAGAATCCAGACATGAATTAAAGGCTATAGGAAGCATCTAGAGGCTGTTATTTTTGCTAAATGATGCTCAGCTAAAGAATTTGATTTCTTTTGGGGTGCCCAAATCGATGCACCTGTCTAATTTCATTTTAATGCATATCGCACATATTCTGTTAATCCAATAAACCTAATTTCACTACTAAAATATTAATGTGTCCTGCAGTTTCTGTAATAGTCTATTAGAATGAGAGACACGTCTCACTTGATTTATTACCGCAGTAAACATTTTCATAATGAGTATATGGTCTCAATCGTTAGATTTAAGCATTCTGCAATATATAATGATGCTCATTTTTCGAATTATGGTCTTGTTGATTTTAAAATCGGTGATAAAGCAAAGGGGCGTTTAGGGTGTGGCTATGGCGTTCGGTTGTACGACAAGACATTCAAAGGAGTTGGCAATTACCGGTAAGTAACGTTACATTCTGTTCTACATTTTGTTTTAATACTGTTTTTCGTTAGCATCCCAATTAATATCAGTTAGCTACCTAGATTACTCCTCCCTCTCGTCTAAAATCGTCACATCCGCAACCAAGATGTCTACACCCGTAACGACAAATTCGATGACCCAAATCAGATCTTCACAAACCAATGGGTGACATCACACATGCTACATCCAGTGATATTTACAATCTATGATCTCTGCTGACATTTTCTGTTCTACTCCGAACCTCAAGAGGGTGCAAGAACTCTACTTGCCCTACCTTAGTTTAAACAGTGCATGATATTCTCGACTCTTTACCATAGACAAAAAATAAAATGGACACAGCGACGCCATAGACTTCGATGGAGACCAGTGAAGTCAATTAGAAGCACTTTTCCGGTGGTAGCTGAGCGTACTGCGCAGCCTTAAACTGAGCTTGACAACATAGATATGACGTGACTAACCTGTCTGAAAGTTGTCTGGTAGTGGTAGCTGTGCCAAGAGAAATCTGAATCATTCTGAATCTTGCCTCTTGCAGAGAGTTTGAGTAGGAGTTGTCCATGAGCGTAGGAGCAGGAGCAAATATTTTGTTTCCGATTCTTCCCATGGACTCTATGGGGTTCTCCCTTGACTGTCTGCCTCCACGTCCCCCGATTTCCTGCAAGCTTCTCCTGACTATGCGGTAATTTTCTCTACTGTACGACAGAAAGTTGCGTTGTTATCACACAATCGTTAGTCTATTTTAACAAAAACTGCTGCTGAGGGGCCATAACGTGAGAAACACAGAAATTGAGCCTTTTATACATTGTCATGTTTTTTTTAGAAAATAACAATGGTCAAATAGAGCCTTTAAACATTTCAAATGAAAATTGAGTCTATGGAATGCTAATAGAAGGTGGTGCCTTGTTAGCCTCAGAATCTCCTCTAAGGAGGTACGCTTTTGGAATGCTCTCTTACCCCCGGCTCCTTACTAGTACAAATCATAGCCTGTTAATATTAATGGACTATCTGAATTCCAGCAGGGGGCGACACATGCAGTTGCAAAAGGAGGTTGGTTACTGTAGAATGCTGGAATCACACCAAGCATGGCAAACTGGTTGCATTCTGGCGGAAGTCCATTTCAATAGAAAGTAATCCGCACCGCTGTGGCTAATCTACCGGATCTGGCAAAATGTGGACGCGGTGCGGTGGGCTTGTCCCAAGAGTTTAAATTATCCAACTTGTGCAGTGATTTGCCGTACGGCACCAGAACCGGAAGTTGATGTACCACAGAGGAAGAGCTAATATGTCGCTTTCACCTATGGGTTTATGGAATTGGAATTAAAGCTTTGACAGCTCAGTAGATATTTCATCACACAAACTAATGTCAGTGAATACTAAACTGAAAAAGCTCCTGCCAGTCACCTTGCTAGAGGAAGACAGTGGTATGCAACGTTGTCCTCCATCTTGAAGATGCGGAAGACTGATTACAATTGCAGTGTACAAGTGTGTCTGCGTGACAATGCTGTACGGTGATGTTTTTGCCGTGCCTGGTGTGACTCCAGCAGAAGTCTATGAGAAATTGACCCACTTCTCACTTCATTTATTACCTCAGTAAACATTTTTATAATGAGTATAATTTATATTTTGTCATGTGATTCATTTTGCATTTGGATTCTTACAAATGTTTATCTCATCTAATCAAAATTTCCATTATAATGTACACAAAATGAAATTCAATTCTAAAGGATATCTTGACAGCACTAGAGTATAGTTTTATATATTTAGAGCTGTTCTTTCTCCACATGGGCAAATCAGTTATACCATGGGACAGAGGAAGTTTACAATATTGATGAATTCCTCCATATGAAAAGGAGGATGCAGCAAAACCATCTAACACTTGAATCTCACTATAACTAATTCAATGCAGGTGGATTTGAAGCAATTTGAAAAATTTATGAAAGGGGCCATTTTTAAGATTTCCACCAAACAAACGCTGAAAAATGCACAGTAATGGGGAAAGATTATAAATGATATTTTCCTAAATTGTTTGCTGTTGCCATCTTCAAGCTCAGTAGATTCAGTTTCTCCCAGATGATGTTCTTTTGTTTATTTTTGTCAGTTGCTAGTTGAAAGGTGATTGTGATACGGCTCTGGAGAAGCAATTGATTTTCCTGAAAATCCAATGTTTTACCATAAGTAAAGAAAAAAAAATACTACCAGCTAATTCCTCCCACATACAGTATGTACTGACTTATAGTGGAACTGACAATATTTTTACTACTTTTTAGATTTGAAGCAAACAGACAAGTGCAGGGGCGTTGGACTGGGGGGAAAACCAGTACTAATTACCAAGGCCCAAGGGGAGAGAGGGCCCTCAAAAAGTTTGGAATATATTTTTTATGTGTAACATGAGGGGCCATCAGGACTGCCTATGCTTAGGGCCCATGATCTTGTGCTACACCCCTGGACAAGTGTAATATATGTAATACATCAAAAATTTGTTTTTATGCTCTAAAACCAGCTTTATGAATTTTATAAAATAGGTACTATTTCACTCAGAATTCCATGATGTAGAGTAAGGAATTGCGGTCAGAAGAAACTGGTGTAGTTCAACATATTATAATACAATTTTATCCGTTCCATAAGGAATCTGTGTTGAAAAAGCAGTGTGACAAGAATCGGATTTGCTTGGTGACACGTACTTGGAGGAAGCATGTGGTTGATCTTCGACCATCCCACACCTGAGAGATTGAGTGGGGAGAAAAAAAAAGGGGGGGGGGTAGAAAGTTCTACAGCAAAATCAATATTCTTTATAAAACATTTTTACAACTCAGTATTATAATGTTTTTCATTCATAATAGTGAATGATCAGTAATTTCAGTTAAATATTTCCCAATTTATGAACAGTTTGAATACTGTGTCAAATGACATGTATCATTTTTTATGCAACTCATAAGTGTATAGTACATGTTGTTGTGTCATATATAAATATAGGCCAAGTGGAGATCAATATCAGTCTTTATTCCACATAGATTAGGGTTACAACAAGCACCCAAAACAGACTGTATGGGTGTCCTCAATCCGCATTGGCCACAGATGCCCCATTTTGGAAAACCATAGCAACTATACATCAATCAAGAAGATTGTCTTCCTTTGTTTCCTGGTTAATAGGCATGACACAATCCCTTTAGAAAATCTGACAGCCCTTTAAAATACTTTGATTGAACGCCAGCCGCTTTAAAGCCACTTTCTCCTTCTCATCCTGTTATAGCTTGTGTAACAGCTCGTATAATAGATATATATCTCCAATAAATAACTCTTTAAAGATGGGACAAGCTGAGTGAGGGCTAACAACAGGCTGTAAACAGCTAAAAAGCAGAGATAATGTTCAAGAATATGTTGCCGCTGCTCATCTCTGCTTTTCAAATTCCTTCCTTTATGCAGCTAGAAGGAAGAATGTCATTCCTTTAACTAACTAGCTATAGGGATGTTCCCCTGGTTAGTAATGGGGTGGGTGTAATATAGTCTGATGTTGAATGACAATAACATGCCAGTATCTGGCAAATTATTCTCAGTTAATTACTAATGTAGTCCCATGTGAGTAATGAGTTTGTGTAATAGGAACAGATTTATTGGATTAAGCAGGAAGACAAAAGATGAATGTCATTGACATTTAAAGGCTCACATGTATGAAACTAATAATTTAAAATAATATATATATATAATTATTTTAAATTATTAGTTTCATAAATATATGTATGTGTACAGTGTTTGTGCACTAGCATTCAAAGGATTGCAATCCCCCAGTTTTGATAGAAATTGATAACTTCAATCACCAATGTTGCATTAGATTGATTAGAAATTATAATCAAAACATTATTAATTAGAGATGAGCTAAAAGACCTCATCATTAGGACACTGACATAATGGCTGCTTAAATTTGGCTTTGCCATTGTATTTGAAAAATGTATTATAAATCAGTAATTTCTAACAAAGATAAATATTTGCAAAATTGGTAATGTCTGGTTTATATTTATTCTTACACCTTGATGAATTAAGGTATGAATTTCAATAAAAAACATTTTATTTACAATTTGGGGTGACTCCAAACTTTTGAATGCTAGAATACAGTATGTACCATACATATTCTAGTATAAATTTAAACTGATGTCCATTTGACAATTGCGTAGCACTGGTTGAGGAGCATTGTGGAAAATATCACTTACATTTATAATCAAAATTATTCAACCCCCATTGCAAATTAGCTTTATTGTCAAAATTTACAGATTTTCATGTAAGTCGAAATAGCTCAACACAACGAATGCATAAATAATAATAATGAATCATTTTTAGACATTATCAGTTGTATTTGCAGTTGAATTTGGGGAAACAACTTGAAACACTTGTTGTGTTGAACTATTTCAATTGTTTTTGTTTGATTTGTTCATTGCAAACAGTTGAAAGTCTGTACATTTTGACAATAAACCTGATTTGCAATTAGGGTTGAATTATTTAGATTTCACCTGTAGGTGTTAAGGTATAGAGAGCTGCATCTCGTGTTAAGGCATCCTTATCTAATCCACGTAGTTTAAATACTAGTCTGCACTACTGAACTCTTTGAGATAAGATTTTACAGCTATTTTACATCCGTTGGGAATATCGCTATCCTTGTTTACTCCCACCAATTGTAGATTTCCATATACCTGAAATCTTTGCCGTTTGAATACATAAAGTGATGAAAGGCATAAAGGCAGCCATAGGTTGATAGATTGTACTGGTCTCTACATTGATAAAGAGAGTGAATCGGGATGTGTGATGTGATGGGACAGATGGAATGCAAGGGCGTCTATATAAGTTGAAAGAGAGATGCTGGGGAGAGTGAGTGAGGCTGCCTGGGCTGAAAGTTTAGTGGGGGACCAGCAGGCTGCAGGAATGCTCTGCCTGCCTGTCCTCTGAATGACCCCTCCTCCATGAAGTGGGGGAGATACTGGGTAATTAGCCTCCTTTAGCATTCAATGGTGCTATGAATGGGGTTAGCAGTGGCATTGAGGGTAGCTATGATGTGGTTCTACTGGGTAAAATGCTTCATGATTCTCTCAGTCAAAATAAGTTCATACCAAGCCCAAATTTTTTAGCTTAATTCACCAATTTGTTTGCAACTGACGAACGGTGCAGTTGGTACTACTATGTTGAAGTTAAGCAGATTTTCTTTCTTTTCCACATATATCGATTGTCTAGTTAATCTCCAGCAGATTCAATTATGGCATGCTCTCTTAGTGCATTTGTCTTCCTTATTTCAGGAATGAAAAATAGAAGCAGACATGGATTAAGAGCAATGGAAGGACGATCGATTTTCCAGAGACATCGTGGTTTAGTTCACCTTCACCTTATCTGTTTCCTTTATAATTCTCTTGTAGAATTTTTAGTTGAATGTACTTTTTCTGACAGTAACCCATTTTTGCTATAACAATCTATGCTAATGAACATTCTCATGACAGAATGTACCTAAAAATCCTCATTAAAAATATGCTTTCTAAAGCTGGCCTGTTAGATGAATTATAATTAAATAGTATACATTTCTGCAGTTCCTTTTGTAAGGTATGGCAATGGTTCTACTCTCATCCAAAAAATCTGCATACTGATACCAAAGCAGTCACTACACCCTGTTTAGCAGAAGCTGAGCAACAGGCATGATAAATCAAACTACTCTTACACTAATGTATAGAGCTATATGGATACTCTATGGACACTGATATTTACACTACTGTTCAAATGTATTAGAACACCCTAATTTATCAAGTTTTATTGACATTTAAGCAGTTTTCATTCATATGCAGGTCCTGAATAACCTGAAATGGTAAAAAAAAAGGGAAGTGGTAAATGACCAGAGGTTAAAAAGAACCTTTAGGTTACTGAAACATAATTTACGGTACATTTCAAAGTTTTGAATAAAGGAATTTTTCAGGAAATTGAAGTAAATTACCGGTAAGCCCTAAAAATGTTCCTAAAGGTGTCCCAACTTTTGTTGATTACTTACAAACCTCTTGCATTGATATCATAATGGTGAGAAATAGGCAATTAACGAAGGAAGACCAAGACAATTATAGCCCTTAAACGAAACTGCAAAGAAAGCCAAAATGTTAGTGAGTACAGTTTCACACACCGTCTAAACACACATTGAAACTGAAGGACTTAATCCCGATCAAGCTGGTTTGGGATGAACTAAGCAGAAGGTGAAAGCAAAGAAACTTACAGTACAATATTTACATTTGAGTCATTTAGAAGCTACTTTTGTCCAGAACATCTTACAATGAGTGCATACATTTAAAAGAAACAAGGTGAAGCAACCTGTTGAGAATGAGATACTATATAATCATGTTTAAATACAGTTTAAACAGTTTAGAATGGTATAACCAGGTGAGAGTCTTAAACCTGCAGTATACTAGATGTGCCCGACCTGGAGGGCGCCAAAGTCATGTCATGGGAGCGCCGTAATTAGTTATACTTGTGCATGGTGCTCGCGACACTAGTTGCAGTCTTCTTCTGAACAGAGGTGTCGCAACTGAAGAAAGGCTACCGACTTTGATATTTCTGCGGACTAGAAGATGAAAAAGGTAAACAATGGCAGAACTGGCAGCAGCATTGACGTTAATGTCAACACTGGCTAAGATTATCTTAACTGTGTTGTTATGAACCATTTACAGTTTTATTATGAACCATTAACTGTGTTACTATGAATCGTTTGCTGTGCCCTCGAACTCGTCCATGCTTCCTGTTTCCATTTTGTCACGCTCTCGAAATCACCATGGCACGCGCCCGGTTGGGAACGTCGAGTATAGCGCAGGCATTAGACACCTAAGGTTTAGGGCCTGTTGGAGGATTCTAAGGCCTGTTTGGCTGTCTGAGTGCAGACAGGGAGACAGATTCAAGGTCAAGCGAGTGAGTAGGACTGAAGGCCCATGAAAAAGTACTGTTCTTATAATATCAAATCAGAATAAGCTCCATCTATTTACAAACCACAACTTAGTAGTAAGAGCAATCAACATTTGAAACAGTGACTAGGCAAAAACAGCTAGAAAAAGATCATACAGATAAACAAAAAAACTTTTTAAGACAACAGAGTTGGAATTTAACTAATTTAAGGTAAGTCATTAAAGAAGAAGGTTTTCAGATGTTTCCTGAAGACAGGTAGAGCCTCTGCTGTTCTTGCCTCCAGTGGAAGCTGGTTCGTTCCAGGAGGAGCCAGGACGGAGAAGAGTTTAGACTGCTTGGATTGGGGGCTGACTTCCCAAAGGCGTGGGATGGTCAGGAGCCCAAAGGGTGGCAGAATAAAGAGCCTGTGTAGAGTTGTAGGGGTGTAGGGTTTGAGCTTTGCCTAAAGGTGGATGGGGGCTCCTCTTTTGTCTCCATAGGCGAGCACCATGGCCTTGTCGTGAATACGAGCTTCTGCAACAATGTTGGGAAGACCTTTACGAACAATATTTGATTTCCATTGTAGAAAGAATGCTCCAAGTGTGTTCGGCTGTTATATCTGGAAAAAAGGCTACTTTTAATGAGTCAAATATTTAGATTTAATATTGTAAAACAAAACAATTCCATTAATAATTTATTATCTCATTTTCGATTTGTTCTATTCTATAATTCCGGAGTCCATTGAAACATTAAACTGTGTACATTTCACTAAAAAAATTCTAAATGTATTTGTTCTAAAACATTTGCCCGGTAGGTTTGACTCTAAACTTTTTTTGTAAAGTAAATAGTAGGAATGATCTAGTGAGAAACAGTCTAACATCCAATTATAGAAGTTCATCTTTAAGGTATGAATTAGAAGCAGGTGTTAAAGACCATGCATAATCATCAATGTCTCTGGTTTTACTATTGATAGGTACATATGAGTTTGGGTAAAATTTAAATGTATATTTTATTCCATAAACTACAATCTAAAAACAAAAGGTTCTAAATAGCACTAAAAGTGGTTTGTGGCTTGGAATCATAAAGGAACCACTTTAAGTGCTATATAGCACATATCTTTAAAAATGGTGCAATGTAGAACCATAAGAGGTGCCATATAGCACCTTAAGCACCTCATAGAACTGCTGAAGAACCGCTGAAGAACCACTGAAGAACCGTTGAAGAACCGCTGGAGAAGTAGTGGTGCTATATAGCACCTTAACTATTTAAAGAACCTGTTAAGCCCAGTTTGGTTCTTCAGCGGTTCTTCAGCGGTTCTTTGGGGTGGTTAAGGTGTTATATTGAACCTCTTATGGTTCAACATAGCACCATTTTTAAAGATAGGTGCTATATAGCCCCTAAAGTGGTTCCCCTATGATTACAAGCCATGAACCACTTTTAGTGCTATTTAGAACCTTTTGTTTTTAGAGTGTACTTACAACATTTCTCCTGAATTCCAAATATAAATATTGTCATTTGGAGGATTTATTTGCAGAAAACGACAACTGGTCAAAGAACAAAAAAGATGCAGTGTTGTCAGACCTTGAATAATGCAAAGAAAATTAGTTCATATTCATTTTTAAACATCACAATACTAATGTGTAAAGAAGATTTCAAAAATCAGTATTTAGTGAAATAATAATAATTGTATAATAATAATAATAATAATTGGTTTTCATGAGTCTTGGCATGCACATGTTGGATGGTTTTATGCCACTCCTGGTGCAAAACTTAACGTAGCTTGGCTTTTTTGATCAGCCATTTACCTTAGTAATTTAGCAAACAATCTCATTCAGAGCAACTTACAGTAAATCCATTCCCACTGGAGCAACTTCAGGTAAACTGCCTTGCCCAAGGACTAAACGACAGG
Source organism: Umbra pygmaea (assembly GCA_016801145.1). Lineage (NCBI taxonomy): Eukaryota > Metazoa > Chordata > Actinopteri > Esociformes > Umbridae > Umbra > Umbra pygmaea. The sequence continues at coordinate 23,911 of JACXGM010012137.1, forward strand.
AATCGAACTTGAAACCTTCCAAGTCTGACTCCCTTACCTCTGAGCCATCTGACAGATCCATATTCCTCTTAATCACATTCCAGAAATTTTCGATGGGGCTGATATAAGAAAAAAAATACTGTGGTTACCTTTTACAGAGCTGTATATACACTCACCTATATATACACTCAGCTGCTCCCGATGAGCTGGCTGGCGCCTTGCATGGCTGACACCGCCGTCGGTGTATGAATGTGTGAATGAATGGGTGAGTGTGAGGCAATGTAAAGCGCTTTGGCGGCCATTGTTGGTCAGAAAAAGCGCTATATAAATGCAGTCCATTTACCATTTATCATTTACCTAAAGGATTATTAGGAACACCCGTTCAATTTCTCATTAATGCAATTATCTACTCAACCAATCACATGGCAGTTGCTTCAATGCATTTAGGGGTGTGGTCCTGGTCAAGACAATCTCCTGAACTCCAAACTGAATGTCAGAATGGGAAAGAAAGGTGATTTAAGCAATTTTGAGCGTGGCATGGTTGTTGGTGCCAGACGGG
>JACXGM010012138.1:0-24295 GCA_016801145.1 Umbra pygmaea
CTGAATATGTAAAGAGAACAAATGTCCGCAACTCAGAATTGCTCCTGTGTAATTTTAATGAAGAACGCACAGACAGACAACGTTTCGATCCTGCAAGGATCTTCGTCAGGTCATCAAACCTGACGAAGATCCTTGCAGGATCGAAACGTTGTCTGTCTGTGCGTTCTTTATTAAAATTACACAGGAGTTATACTGTTATGTACCATATCGTAGTATACAGTAATGTTTTAATATGCATCCTGTACCAAAGCTGGAGTCATGAGCTTGGGAAATTCCAATCTGGACATTTGATAAAGTTCTTAGTAGGATATTTACGTGTCACACCCTCGCCTCGGGGTTAGGAGCCCTGGATCAGTTGCTGTCTGTGCCCTTCCTCTCTGTTTCCTCCTACATACCCGTCTCCTCCTACATACCCGTCTCCTCCTACATACCGTCTCCTCCTACATACCCGTCTCCCTATCATCTGCTTTTTCCCCTGTCACAAAAAATATTACTCCTGCAGGAAACAAAACAGTATAACGTTGTTAGATGCGTAAGGAAAAGATGTCTGAGGCCTATACTACGAAGCAGGATTTGGGGTTAGCAAGCTAACTTCAGGTTTAATCCTGGGTTTTCAGTATTACAACGGTGGTTCACCTGTTACCGGGTTACATTGCTCTGGTAACTTATGTTGAGAACCTAACCTGCTCCGGAGCAGGTTACAGTCGAGATAACAGATTAAACCGAATAAAAGCACTGCCTACTGACCAATAAATTCTGAATTGAATATGACATCACCATTCTTAGAAGATTCTGGCGCTTGGTCCACAGATAGTGAGATGGTTCCTTAAAAAGCAATGATATTCAGAGACCAACAAAACCCATTGGCTTTTTCTGATGAGTATCTTTATGAAAGATATAGATTATCACTCAGTATAGGGGCTGACGTATCTTTGTCAGTATCTTCAGCCATATGTTGCCAGTGCGAAACATTGGAAGTTGTGCGATTACAGTTCCACAGACTATGAATAGCGTTGCGTTTGTTTGCTTTAGGTATTTTCATGTATGCTGTGAGTGATGCAGAAAACCCAAACAACATTAATGTATCCACTTTCACTATATAGAATAGTATTACTATTTACTCCCACAGTACTTATATTTCTTGAACAACCCAGTATTTTAACATTGATTAATTAACACATGCCCTGTACATATTTTATTTGCTCCCAAGCCCGTGTAACACTGCCAGGGTTACAACAGAAAGAATATGTCAAAAATTGTTTTACACGCCATCAGCATACATCTAGGCAGACATTGGTTTATTTGAATACACAATTGTAATTATAGTCAGATCTAGTTGTGCCTAAATGACCGGCAGTGATATTGATGAGCCTTGTAACTGACACATTTTTGCAGTTGGCAATTTTTAGCCTGCTTTACATCTGGATTATATTTTTCATATTTTTCATATTTCTCTAAAATGATAATTTATACCTCTTGAGTGAAATATGCGGCTCTGATAGGCTTGTCCATGTCTGCGATTGGTCATATAGTGCACACACTTCTCCTTTTATGTGTGAACGCGTTGTTGCTATATTGGGAAAATCTGGGTTGATTTAACAAATTGAAAACCACCGTGACATCTCTTATCCAGATTCCAGTTGTTAGGTTTAGTGAAGCCAGCTAACTAAAATCCTGGGCATGTTGAACTTGCTTTATAGTAGGCCTCTGAAGAGGGATTTAATTCTACCTTCTATTTTGTGGACTTTATTTCTCCAGGTTTCTCTCCGTTTGCAAAGTTTAAATGTGTGTAAATCCTCTGTCCTTTCATTATTAGGTTTGGGACCAGAATGTCTGTATTGTATTGCTTCTGACCACTGGGCCGGTATAGTGACATACTTGTGTGGTGCTTGTTATTGTAACACTGCTGTCGTCTTTCTGGCAATGCGTGTAATTGTACAACTGTTTAGTTTGTGTGTTACTGTAACTCTTGTTTATTTTGTGTGCTTGGTCGTATATGTGCACCTGTGTGTCTGTGTGTGGGTGTGCACTCTTCCTATTAGGACAAGACATTTTCACAAGGATAGTAATAATTTGCAAAAATGCCCATATTAGGACCTTTTGCCAGTCCCTGTGAGGACAAATTCAATTTCTGGTTTAGGGTCAAGTTTAGGGTTAGAATTTAGGGAACTTTCAAGTTAAGGCATTAAGGATTTGGTTTAGTGTTAGGTTTAGACATTAGGGGGATGTTAAATTTATGCACACATGTTAGGTTGAGGTTAAGGTTAGGGGGAGGATAAGGTTAGGGTTAGTTTAGGATTATGGTTAGGTTGATGTTAGGTCAGCAGTACACAACTGTGTGTGGTGTATGTTTGTGCGTGCGATCCTCCTTATAGTCGTGTGTGTGTGTGTGTGTGTGTTGCTCAGCTGCTCTTCCCTCCTCAGCTGTGATTCTGATGGCCCAGGGACACGCGCCACCAGGTTCAAAGTTCAAACAGAGCATTGGCGGGATTAGGCCATAACCCTGGGATTAAGGGCCCCCCGTTAACAGCACTCCTGCCTCACCAACCCTCTTACGGACCCTGAGAGGGGTGCCACACCCCCGCAGTGTCAGCCCCTCTTTAAACAGCTCCCTCCTGGAGGCAAAGTGCTCTAAGGAGGGTTGGAGAGGGGCACCGTTTGGTGACTGATATGCCTCTCCAGCTACTCCTACTCTGTCATTCACGTTACAAGGCTGATGCTTGTTCAGTGATGAGCTTGACAGGAAGAGACAAAGGAGACAATGTCGGTTTGTGTTGTTCCCTCACATTGTGTGCCTGTGTGATCCCCCCCGTCTTGGCTGAACAGCACAGTTTTGGGTGGCTTTACGTGTAGAGTCTTTGGGCTTTACGTGTAGAGTCTTTGGGCTTTACGTGTAGAGTCTTTGGGCTTTACGTGTAGAGTCTTTGGGCTTTACGTGTAGAGTCTTTGGGCTTTACGTGTAGAGTCTTTGGGCTTTACGTGTAGAGTCTTTGGGCCCCCTTCGTAGATGTCAGCCAGCAGGTTTAGCCAAAAGGACAAGCAGCATGTAGACAAAATAGGCAGCTTTTGCGGGATGACATCGATACCCTTGTAGCCTTTTATATGAGCCAGCCACGACACTTAATATGCAATGTAGGCTAAGTGCATACTGACATTATAATTAAATCAATGGATTTTACTCCATGAAGCAGCTGCGTATGTCAACTGCACTTAAGTGCATTGTCTTTAGCAAGCTATACATACGTTTGGTTGTGGGCAGGCACTGGCAAACTGACCAACTATATCCTCATACAGTATATTGCCCGCTGTTAGAATCAGTTACCTGCTCTCACATCTATAAAATGCAGTCAATCAATATATTCTAACATCTTGTTAGGCAATTTTACTGGAGTGTCCAAGTGTCCATGACAGAAAATCAGGGATTGGAGCCAGCTTCAAAATGTAATATCTACTTAGAGGACATAGTATAAAAATATAGTATAAAAATATGTTCCAGTGTTCCCATTGATTCCCATTTAAGGCATCCACATGCCTTGCTGTTAGCTACGTCATGGCAAAAACAGGGTCGAATCCCTAACTCTTTCGGCTCCAAGAGATTTTGGTTTACGTTTTCTGGTTAAGCAAGTGGTGGAAGAGGAACCAGAGTGACAACTGATTGGACAAGCTTTGGGTGGTACATATCCCGACATCAACTGCCAAGGGTCCACTGGGATTCGCTGCGATGTAGAACCTCGATTATAAGTTGGATATCACGAAACTGGGGAGTACCGTAAATGAGATTGAGAAACAAAAAGGGTGGGCCTTTCAGTTTAATTGGATGATACCTCTGATACTCTAATCGGGTCATTGGGGCAAATCCAATCAGGTCATGAGGAAGGCTATAATATGAAGTATTGGACTATACTGAAATGTACTATCTGAACGTGGATACAGTCTCTTTGACTGTGACCGCCTGTTAGAGGCTGTATAACGGCATGAAGATGAGACTTCCTGCGTCTCTGTGCTGTTTTACTCTTGACAGCTAGAGACATTTGCCCCACACTAACATTTGCTCCACCATCTTTAATTTGGGACTATGACTGTTTTCGTTTGTAGTGTGTTTTGGCGTTGATTTGTATTGGGTCGGGTCTGGAGAGGAAGAGATGTGATTTAAGATCTGTTACGTGTTGTTTCGTGTGTGAGTGTACTGGCAGCATTGCCCAAGGTACGTCTGCTTTAAGTCAGAACGTCTCACCGTCACATACGTACACACACACACCAAAGCTTTGTTCCATCAGAAAATACAATCAGGGCTGTGTCCGGGGCGATGGGCCTATGATGTTGTGAGGGTGGCTGATTCCATCCTCGGCAGCGGTAACTGGATCTCAATGAACGCGGGAGAGCGAACAGGCGAGAAAAGGAGAGACAATCAGACAGAAGTGCTCAGCATTAAAAAAAAAAAGAGCCTACAATCCCCTGAGGAAACAGACACCAGGCTTTGTCTCCCGCTATAAATAGGAGACTGTTTCTCTGCGGAGAAGTGCCCAATCTTGTTTTGATTTACCCTCCAGCCTGTCTCTAACTATAGTCGGACTCAAGGCGATTGGCATAGCTAGCGTCGCGCGGATGTTCGTTGGTGCAGCTGTTTTCAAAGCGCGTGCGGCGTGCAATCTTTGGCCTTGCACTCTCTCTCCTCCCTCTCGGCTCCCCTTCTCCGTTCTCCTCCTGAGGATTACTTCACACTCTGGAGGAACCGGCAGCAGCGTTCACATCTCTTTGCTATGCTACGTTATCTTTAGAGCTCTCTGAAAGCTGGCCAACAACCAGCCGCTACAGCTGGAGAAGAGGGAGAGCAAAAGAGAGTGAGACCAGGAGGCTGCGAAGGTGGAGACAGTTGTGTCGGGTGCCATGCAAATTGATGCGGTGAGGCAGGACCTTCGAGGGACAAGAACACTTAAAGAACCAGTGAAAAAGGCGTCCCAAAATAGAACATTGAACATTCGGAGTGGGCCATCAACGTTGTGTTGCCTGTCAGTGACACCTCAGTGCCCGGCGGCTACCAGGCAGAATCACCATGTTTCCACTCTGACAGGTCGACTGCTAACTAGTTTCTTAGGAGATTCTCTCTGGGTTTATTGAGATTGCATTGGGGACATTCAGACATTGGGATTGTCTTTGGCGTCACCCAAGCTTACTGTACCTGGGTTCGGTGACCGGCACGTTCCACACGATCCTCCATTCCAGTCGCTTCCTACGGCGGTGAGTCCGTAACTTTAGTTGATGTTAGTATTCTGTATTTTCCTGGTTGTCAGACGGGATGGTCATCTTTGTGGCCCACCGGGTGGTTTGACTTCCTATAGGAGACAAGTTGTGAAAGAATTGTCATTGCATTGTTATAGTCCTCATGAATGTACAGAGTGGGCGTACAAACAATGTGTTTACCAGAATTGGTTGGACACCGAGAGCTGTGACTGTCAGTGTAACTGGTCAGTTATTTTTTAGGCATGATTGTATGTTCGGCCCTGGTTATATGAGTTGTAGATACACCCTACATACATGTATATTGTGTCTATGAAGGAGTGAGGGACACATTTTGATTTATGCAATCTCTTCTGGAATGTTCTTTACATTTAGTAATAATTATTCAAATGTTGATTAAGATATTGGTCATCTGATGTTGTGCTCTCACGGGGACCCCCTTCTTTGTTGTCATCAGAAAACACTTGTACCGTTGTTGCAAACTTACAGAGACAAGTGCTACATACTCACCTCCGCCTTGATACGCGAAAATGCACAGCTATTTAACACAATCCTACCCCTTTCTGTCGTTGGCACCTCCAGGTCCACAGAAAGATCCGCGAGGACACGGACATGGCCCAGGACTCCTTGCAGTGCCTGGCCCAGCTGGCCTCCATGCACGGCCCCATCTTCCCTGACGAGAGCGCCCAGGTCTCGTATCTGGCCCACCTGGTCGAGGGGCTGCTGAACATGATCAACGGGTGAGTGACGCTTCGCAGCAACACCGTTTACTTTAAGTAGAAACACACGGCGAGATCCATATTAGTCTGAAACATGGGCTGTTTTCAGCAGAATTGTATAAAATACAAACACACTCGGCTTGGTTCACCTGTTTTGGGAAGTTCCTAAATATAACCTAAATGACCAGGTAACTGAGGTCATAATGAACTATAATTTTTTACACTTTTTATTAATTTTATAGTTAAGTGGTTAATTATGTACAGTATTCTTTACCTGCTCATTTTAATTAGGAACTACCCAAAACTTCATTCAGATGACGTCTGCATGATTATCACGATAGGCTGTTGGTGTGTGTTAGTGTTAGTGTAAGTGATTATTTGGAGCTCAGGCTCGTAAGCATGAGTAATCAGTATTGTGATTTGTATGTAATCGACTTGTGTGACCCTGTCAGGAAAAAGCAGCACTTATCTGAATCCAGAGAACTCCTCTAATGTATAAATAAAGCACATGCGCTGCTCGGAACTTGTGACTCAGTAGGCAGAGTGAGTTAGGGTCTCTGCCCCCCTTCCCGTAATCACCTATTCCTGGAGCTTTTTTCCAGTTGCGTCATCGAAAAGCCATGCAGGCAGAATGGCCAATCTGTAGTGATTGAACCGCCCTGCTTGCAATTTCACTCCATCTGATCGGGGTTAGCACACGCACGGTTCCAGGCAGTAGGTTATCACACGCATGGTTCCAGGCAGTAGGTAGCACAAACAGGGTTCCAGGCAGTAGGTTAGCACGCACACAGGGTTCCTGGCATTAGGTTATCACACGCACGGTTCCAGGCAGTAGGTTATCACACACACGGTTCCAGGCAGCACAAACAGGGTTCCAGGCAGTTGGTTAGCACACACATGGTTCCAGGCAGTAGGTTATCACACGCACGGTTCCAGGCAGTAGGTTATCACATGCACGGTCCTAGGCAGTATGTTAGGACACACACGGTTCCAGGAAGTAGGTAGCACAAACAGGGTTCCAGGCAGCACGGGTAGCCCACACTCAGGGTTCCCGGAATTAGGTTATCACACGCACAGTTCCAGGCAGTAGGTTATCACACGCCCGGTTCCAGGCATTAGGTTATCACACGCACGGTTCCAGGCATTAGGTTATCACACGCACGGTTCCAGGCATTAGGTTATCACACGCACGGTTCCAGGCATTAGGTTATCACACGCACGGTTCCAGGCAGTAGGTTATCACACGCACGGTTCCAGGCAGTAGGTTATCACACGCATGGTTCCAGGCAGTAGGTTATCACATGCATGGTTCCAGGCAGTAGGTAGCACAAACAGGGTTCCAGGCAGTTGGTTAGCACACGCACGGTTCCAGGAAGTAGGTAGGACAAACAGGGTTCCAGGCAGTAGGTTATCACACGCACGGTTCCAGGAAGTAGGTAGCACAAACAGGGTTCCATGCAGTTGAGTAGCACTGGCAGGCAGGCCTGGTCAACAGGTACTCCTCTGTGCTCACAGTTGGCAGCGCAGACTCTGGTTAAACTTGAATTGAAATTGCCAGCATTCATGTGCGGGTGTGTTTCGGTTGCGTCTCTCCTCAGGATAGAGATTGAGGACTCTGAAGCTGTGGGGATCTCCAACATCATCTCCAACCTGATCAGCACGTTCCACCGTGCCATCCTGACTGCCCTGCCCAGCGAGCTCTTCACCTCATTCATCAACTGCCTCACCCTCCTCACCTGCTCCTTCGGACGCAGCGCCGCCCTGGAGGAAGTGGTTAGTACTACTAGTCTACTGCAGGAATGTAGTTCCTCCATCTTTTCCAACTTTTAGTTGGATTAAAAATGCTCTTCTACTTTCAGCTGGATAAAGATGACATGGTCTACATGGAGGCATATGACAAGCTGTTAGAGTCGTGGTTGACCCTGGTTCAGGATGACGAACACTTCCCTCGAGGCTGCTTTGTGCAGCCCGCTGTTCAGGTGTTCAACTCCTACATCCAGTGTCACCTGGCTGCCCCCGATGGCACACGGAACCTGGTGAGACACACACAGCACTGTCTGTCCTGATGAAAAGAGCCCAGATTTCTACATGTCATTCCATCATGATCCATGCCCTATGAGTCTCTGTTCAAACATCCCATAATTTATACCTCTTTACCTGGTGACTGTTTCTCTCACTGTCTCCAGACTGCGAACGGTGTGGCATCTCATGAGGACGATGAGATAAACGAGTTACAGGAGGACGATAGGGAGCTGTTCTCAGACCAGCTGGCCAGCATCGGCACGTTGGGACGCATCGCCGCAAACCATTGTATCCCACTGCTGACCAGGTACACACAAACACACACACACAATCACTGTATCCCACTGCTGACCAGGTACACACACACAACCACTATATCCCACTGCTGACCAGGTACACACAAACACACACACAATCACTGTATCACACTGCTGACCAGGTACACACACACCCCACTGTATTCCGTTTCTATTCTTAAGTATTGTTTTCTGGTATTTGTATACATACATATGGTATATGTATATAAGTTTGTATCTGTTTTGTCACCTTCAGATTTTTACTTCACTACATTTTCTAAAAAAAATTATACTTCTACTCTTAAGTTTTTCTAAACTTTGTTACTCGCTACAAAATGACGAAAATTACTCCTGTTGGAGGAAATGCGCAATCAATTAATTCACTTATTGATATGACTTTTTTAAGCAAACGCTGAAGCCTGGCATTTCATTTTGCACAAACCAAAAATAAATACATTATTATTATACATTATAGATCATTATTTCTTCTACTATATGTATCAGGACACCCTGCTGTGAATAAAGTTATGCATAAAAAAACTCAGAATCAGACAAGTCATCACACATCAAAAGTCAAACAATGTTGAGTTGGAGAACTTCCAGGAGCTGGAAGAACGGTATGGCAAAATACAATCGCATTACAAACTAAAAGAAAGGCCATGAAAAACGTATATATACTTACACGTCATGACAAGAATGATTGCCAAATACAAGCAGTAGGCTATAACCTATTAGGCATTTTCTAAAAATGTCACAATACTCTTTCTCTTAACATGTGGTTTTGCAATGCATTGTGTGATGTCTTGATGCTGGAATTATTTACGTGAAATTTGCACGGTTAATCAAGAGTTGAGTGATTGGCATTCAGATGCAAACATGTCTGTTGTGTTCTTCAGAGAATTTATATCAGAAATTGTTTGGCCATTAGGTTGACAAAGTTAATACACTAGTCCACCCTTATGAATATGTATCCCGTTCTACGTGAAACTTAATTTCCATCATATAATATGATAATGTGTTAAGTAATACTGATTTAAATATGTTTAAGAGAGAAATGGCTTTTGGAAAAAGATCATTGACTATACATAACCTACATTATCTTCATTATGGATAAACCGATTCTACCTGAACATTTCTTTATAGGAGTCTACCCTGTTGGTTGCATTCAATTGCAGTGATTTGTATTCAGATTTCAAAAGGCCACATTTACAACACCTGTAATCAAATTCTGGTCCAATAATTTTCAGCAAACAGGCAGCCATTATAGTTATTATTATAGATGTGTTATTTTGCCAAATATATAAAATTAGGTTATTAGAAATTATTCAGCTAATGTCTTATGAAGCTTTACATAACATGTAAATATAATCTATTTATAAAAGGTAGATATATAATATATAGAAGAACAACCTCTGCCATGATGTTATGCAATAACAGGTGATGACACATTTTTTAATCCTACTGTTACTATGTATACCTAAGTACATTTAAGATACATAAATACATACTTAAAATATCTGAATTTATCATGTATTTAAGCATGTATCTAGTCTTAAATGTATTTAAGTATATATAGTAAAAGTCTTAAATACATTATACATACTTAAGTACATTTAAGATTAGATACATACTTAACTACATTATAAATTCAGATACTTTAAGACTTTTACTGGAGTAAATATTTAGCATAGTATCTCTATTTCTATTCAAGTATATTTCTTGAGTACTTTTTATATCTCTGCACACTCATGTGTTGACCTCTGACCTTTGCGTGTGTGGTGGGTTAGTCTATTGGAGGAGCGTGTGACGCGGCTTCATGGTCAGCTCCAGAGAACGCAGCAGCACCTCCTGAACTCCTCTAACCCCGGATCAGTGGACCGCAAGGTTCTGGATGACCTCTATGAAGATATCCACTGGCTCATACTGGTCTCAGGTCAGTGAGTAGCTATAAGGGACAGCACACAGGCTTGGTTTCCATCAGTGTAGCTGTAAGGGACAGCACACAGGCTTGGTTTCCATCAGTGTAGCTGTAAGGGACAGCACACAGGCTTGGTTCCCATCAGTGTAGCTGTAAGGGACAGCACACAGGTTTGGTTTCCATCAGTGTAGTTGTAAGGGACAGCACACAGGTGTGGTTTCCATCAGTGTAGCTATAAGGGACAACACACAGGTTTGGTTTCCATCAGTGTAGCTGTAAGGGACAGCACACAGGCTTGATTTCCGTCCTTGTAGCTGTAAGGGACAGCACACAGGCTTGGTTTCCATCAGTGTAGCTGTAAGGGACAGCACACAGGCTTGGTTTCCATCAGTGTAGCTGTAAGGGACAGCACACAGGCTTGGTTTCCATCAGTGTAGCTGTAAGGGACAGCACACAGGCTCGGTTTACATCAGTGTAGCTGTACGGGAAAGCACACAGGCTTGGTTTACATCAGTGTAGCTGTAAGGGACAGCACACAGGCTTGGTTTCCATCAGTGTAGTTGTAAGGGACAGCACACAGGCTTGTTTTCCGTCAGTGTAACACCATTTTAGCATTCACTCTCATTATGTTCAGTATAAAATTAAACCTATTATTGCACTCTGGGGGTGGCATAGAATCTGTCCTTAGATCGGAGTTGTTTTTGAGGGACTGCATTTATGTTGGCAGGAAGGCTGCACTGGTATATTGGTACATGGCAGGAATTTGGTTTGAGAGAGGGGCAGGGCACCAGTTGTGCAAGTGCTGCTGTATGGTAAATGGTTGCATTCCCAGTGGCTACAGAATTCCTTGGGTGCTAACTTCATTTAGAGGCATGTACTCCCCTAGTTGGTTCTAGTGTGTTCATGGCTTTCAAGGACATCGATTGCATGTTCTTAGTTGACAGTTCAACGGCAGGGACCCAGCTTTTTTAAATATATAACTAAGTTGTTTTCTGACTGCTATTGTTTGTGTGTTTTCCTGGTTATTTTCTGGATAATAGTAGTTGTTGTTGTGAATGCTAATGTGTGTTTTCCAGACTAATTTCTGGATAGTGTCGGACCTGTTCAAAAATGCTAATGGTTGCATGATTTCCAGGCTACCTCCTGGCAGATGACCCACAGGGTGAAACTCCTCTGATCCCAGCTGAGGTCATGGAGTTTTCCATCAGCCACTCCACAGAGGTGGACATCAACACCACCCTGCAGATCCTGGGTTCCCCCGGGGAAAAGGCCTCATCTATCCCAGGGTGCAACAGGACAGACTCTGTGATCAGGTAACGGAGGGTTCTGTGATTGGTCAAAGTGCTGTAAAGGCTGAGGTTTTGCATGCTTGCCATTTTGTGTCTGGCACTTAATTGCAAACAACTGGTTTTCCACATGTAAATGAGATGACTGATTTGAAACAACTACAATAAACAAACGCTCAAGTCAGAGGACCAGGGCTGGAATCCCCCCCCCCCCCGATTCACTGATGTCCTGGGCAGCTCGGAGCGTCTCTGCCTACAGAAGCTGGGCTCTAAGCTGCAGATCGGTTCCCTAAGCCCTGGTTGTCTGGAGTGTGTCTCCATAAATGCCCCTGCCTCTTGACAAGGCAGCAGCCTCTCGTTGTGTTTCCATGATGTAAAGGCTCCAGCTCCTTCCTGGGCAGACACCGGACTGTTAAAGCCGGAAACACGTCAGTACTCAGGGAAATATGGCGATCCAGTGGAAGTGGGTGGGACGGTGGCGTGCATTCGCCTTACCAACTTGGCGCCCTGCGTTGCACACACACACACACACACACACACACACACACACACACAAACACACACACACACACACAGAGACAGCTCATGTGAAAGAGACGCACAATGGTGTAGCAGATCCAGACCAGTACTCCCCAACAACATGTTATTCAATTATGGCAGGACTGGGTGCTGCTAACAATAGAGCCGACTGGGCGCCCGCACGTGTCTGCCACGTGCATTTATGCTCCACGGCCAGTCATATAGGGAGATTCAAAGGTGGGGGAGTCATAAAAGGTGATTGGTGGATCGTTGTCTGTGTGGCCACCGGGACTGAGGCCTGGAAAGACAACAGGCTGCGTATCTGGTTTCCGAATAACATGGTTTGACCCCAGCTCTGGTAATGTCAATGAGCTTTTGTGTTTGCGAACAATGTGTAACAGTGCACTTGTGCTGCGTGGGCCATCGCGCGCATATGGAACCCTAAGCTGCTCTAAGCCCTCCATCTCTCTGGTGTGTGTGTGTGTGTGTGTGTGTGTGTGTGTGTGTGTGTGTGTGTGTGTGTGTGTGTGTGTGTGTGTGTCTCTCCAAACCACTGTTTTATCTCTCCCCGTTGTTCACCCTGTCCTCGACTTCTTATTCAAACTGTCTCGCCCCTGTCAATCTCCTCTGCTCTTACATCCCTCGCTATCTCTACCTGTTTTTCTGTTTTTTATTCATTTGTTCCCCTGCATTTGTGGTTTTCCATTTCTATTAACCTGTTCTTTCTCCATGTCCCTCAGGTTACTGTCGGCGGTGTTGAGGACATCTGAGGTGGAGTCCAGGGCGACCAGGGCTAGCTTGACAGAACTGCTTAGTCCGCAGATGGGGAAGGACATTGTCTGGTTCCTCAGACGTTGGGCCAAGACGTACCTACTGGTGGACGAGAAACTCTATGGACAGGTAGTGCTAACAACAGACACTACTGTCTGAGATGTGTTATAACAACAGGCGCTACTACCAACTGACGTTTGTTTGTCTTAATACCTGACGAGGCGGAAGTCACACAATGTGACTTCATCAGAGAGAAATAATGAACAGAAGTCATTCAAATGTGATTTTTCCAAGTATTGGCGTCTTAGATATGTGAACTGTCATTTGGCGTAGTAAAACAGCTTTGCTGTTTTTTATACAAAATGTTTTTCTATATTACCAGCTTCATAAAACCCTAAAGAAACTTATGTTCTAATGTTTGTGGGTTTCTGCTTGGCCTGCACCCATGTGAATTTAACACAATTGTCTTAGGTAGTAAAGGACAGCTTTTACAGATTTTTCAAATGAGGTTATTCCAATTGCAGTGTATGATATCTCATTGTAAAGCTCTGATTCTGAACTTTAATAGAATGTAAAAAGGTGAATTTCCATGGTTTTACAATAAACCGAAAAAGATGTGGTGTCTCAATATGGCTGTCCATAATACCACACTCATTATTCCAGTCCTTTGGAACTACCAAGGGCCACATAACACCGGTACTGGCCTGGACACGGCCTTGACAGAGGACTTGACAGATGAGTCGGTCACTGAACCCTAATGGATTCTTCACATAATGAGAAGTCCACTAGAATCCTGTGGTGAAAATACCAGCCATGATTGTCTAATTTCACTGTCTAAGGTCGCTTTCACACCTGCCAGGTTTGGTCCGTTTAAATCAAACCCTGGTGCGTTTGGTCATAGTCTGGTTCGTTTGGGCTGGTGTGAAAGCTCATCCAAACTCTGGTGCAGATCAAACTCTGGTCCGCTTAAAAATGGGGATCTCGATCCGCTTCCAAGTGAACTAGAGTCCGGTTCACTTTAGGTGTGAACGTGATCAGACCTAAATACAGGAAGCGAACCAAAAAACGGTGTATTTTATAACATTTCCACTGGAGATTATTTTTTTCTGGTGTACTGTGATTGAAACCTTGTGGTGTTTTTGTGTATGGTAACAGCTCTCATCCTAGAATCAGGATAACATTTTTTTATTAATAATAGCCTATTTTGTGTCAAATTAATTTATTTCTAAAAGTAATCTTGTAATAAAAAGGATAATGCAGAAAGAGCGGGTCATCGTTTTGCCTCAATTCAAAAAGATCTGTGTTTTTTTCCAAGTCTGTTCCCCGTAGGATAGTGTATCCTCCTGTTAAAATGATTAGCTCTCCTCCGTAGTTAGGAATTGGTTTAGGGAGGGGAAATTCTCGTCTCATTCGAATGATGAAATGCTACAAACCTCCATGCCTTGTATTACGATATTTGATTGATGGAAACACCAAAGCAAAACCAAAAATCCAGAGATCGCAAACATTAGGTGTTGTTCCATTTTTTCTGAGACCAGGAAGTAACGGCGAGTTTGCCTTCAATGTAATTCCATTGCTAGGCAACAGCCCGGCCATGTGACGTGTGTTGACTGTGCGTTTGACAGAGTGCAGTGTGAAAGCAAACCGAACCAAATGAAACAATGTTGCAACTTCACCCCCAAATTGCACAGAGTCCACCGAACTATAGGTGTGAAAACGACCTAAGTGTGTTTCTCAAATCACATCCTACTGTGGTCCTAGCATGCATTGTTTTTGTTTATTTAATCAGGTGAGCCGATTGAGAAGTTGTATCACGGAACAGTCCAAACATGCTAAATGGAGCAAGTGGAGCATTTTTCTGCTGTGAGAAATTATTTGTACTCTTCTGGTCAATAATATTGGCACCATTTTAATATTTATGTCATGTACAATTTTTCACAAATGCAGTAATTAGAATTACTTGCAGTTGTCTTTCACTCTTCAATTGCAATTCATTAAAGCACTTGAATGTTTTGAAGGATTCTTTTTCCCAATTGCAGATTTCAGCTCTTTCCGAAGATTTTAAATTGGATTAGATCAGGACTTATTGCTGGCCAGTTTTAAACAGTCAGTTTCTTTCCTCTTCAACCATTATTTGTGTATTTGGATGTCTGCTTTGGAACATTATCTGGCTGGGGGATCCATGATCTTGGCCCATACCTAGACACTGGGTAGAACATTTCATTGTACCAAAGAGCGCAAAGCAGCCCCACAACATTGTGGCTCCTTCACCTTATTTAACTGTAGGTGTTCTTTTACATTTAAAATGTTGTTACTTAGAAACAAATGGTTGGTCTGCATTGCCAAAGACCACTACCTTGGTTTCATTATACATTTTCCTAGAAGGATTGTGGTTTCTCTAGGTAGGTTTTAACAGAGTTTAGTCATGCACTTTTATTTTATTAATTCAGCGGTGGTTCCTTTATGGCCTTCGGCCAAATTAAGCCCTTTTTTGTTTAGTGTGTGGTAAATGGATTGAAACGTATCACTCCATATTTTTCCAGGTCTGCTTTAATCTCTGTGCATGTTTTACATAGAGTTTTTCCACAGTTCCATTCTTAAAAGACTTCTGATCAATTTTCCTCTTGTCACCATGTGCCGGTAGGTTCTTTACAGTTGCATGAGAAGCAAACTTCTTAATAACGTTGTGAACTGTTGAAAAAAAATTCCACGGTGTTTGGAGATGACATTGTATCTTTTAGTTTGATGATAGTTGCGTTTCTGATGCCCTGACAGCTCCCTTATCTTAACCATTGTGAATAAGGAACAGAGAATAAGTATGAAAGCATCAAGACATGTGGGTCTAATTTAAAAGCAATGACAGTCTAGTTCTTTTCAAACTGATTTGACTTCAAGAGGGTGCCAATAATCATGTCATGGTAATGTTTCCACTTTTATACATGTTGCTCACATTTCTTTTTTGAATTGCTATTGTTTTATTCTGTGCTGGTTTGTATTAAACTCATGAGTGTACAGTATATAGACCAGTGTGGTTTTCAATCCTCTCTTCGGGGCACACTAGACGTTTCACTGTTTAGCTGTAATCGCTGAACTAGCGCACTGTATTCATTAATCAAGGACCTGATAGTTAGCAGATGAGTTTAATCAAGTGTGCTAGCTCAGAAATAGGTCAAATACATGGAACGGCTGGGGTGTACCGAGGAGAGGGTTTAAAACCACTAATGTACGGTAGACCAACGCGGTTTTACTTTTTTTTTTACACTTTTATCAGGAGATATTGTACATGATCCACTTAAAATTCAGCTGTGCCAATAATTTTGACCAGAACAGTACATGTGTCAAAGCTTGATTAAAGCTTCAACTGAATCATTTCCATTATTTCTGACACAACAGCATTTTTTTGTGCTATGAAGATAAACTTTGTAATCTGATTTAGGAAGAAAATTCTGCCTTTTTCTCTCATGCTTTTTAATGACAATATTTTATTTTAGTGTTAACATTGTGTTTATTTTGTAAGTCTTTCCAGTCTAATAGGAATCATCAACCACTTTTTCTGGAGTTGTTCAGGAATTAGTTGTTATTGTCACATGATGTGGCTTTGGAACCTGTGTGCTGATAAATCCACTAATAAAAAATATATATTTTTTTTTATTTTTGTTAGGCATAGCTCCCCCCAAATCATGCTGGATTGTTTACCAAGTTATTCAACCCTGAAAAAATTGTTTTGTATTGATTGGGATTATCTATTGGTGTGATTATTATTTTCACTCATGAAAATTGCATGTTTGATTACCTACCACATCAAACATGAAGCAAGCACAAAAATTCTGTGTGAATGTTTCTTTAAGAGGCCATTTATATATTTCTACAACCCACAAAAACCTCTGATAAAATTTAATGTGGAACATATGAAATAAAATGCTAAATATCTGACGGGGGGAAATACTTTTTCACTGAACTAAAATTTACTCTTAAATGTTAATTTTAGCTTTGTTTTTTTTCATGGAAAACTGTCTAGCCATTGGCCTATTTCTATTTCCATTGCCCTGACTGGAAATAACCACGTCTAAAACATACTTAAACCCCCTAAATATGACATTTGCAGAGTGTCAAAACTAAGAACAGAATGAATGTGGGTCTATATTTTCTTACATTTAAAAAGGGAAATTGTAATAAAAAATAAGTCATATCAAGTCAAGACAATAGTAAATGTACTTTTACTAAGGGGTGAAAATAATGTTCCATAACTTTACTTGGTGGATATATGTTACAAGGGACAATCTTATCATTCTGTATGATATTATGTATTTTGTTTATTAACAAGGCCATTAATCTCAATATCTACACTTTATTTAGCCATGCTGGGATAGTGGATTCCTTGTTTATATTTGTTTATTTATTTACCTAACTCCAAAAAATGTTTTTCACGAGAGATACCCTTTAAGTGTTTTATCCTATTAGGGCTGATCCCACTTTAGTAAACTGGTAGGTTATTTGATCAATAGGCTGTTGCAGCAGTCAGAAACATATTGTGGTGCTGAACGCACCAGCCTGGTTCTTGACTCTTAGAAGGATGTATACCAGGCCTATTAACCATGACATACATTTTTACATACATTAGACTGTCATTACCTAAGATATCTCCTTCATAAGCCAATAAACACATTCTTTGTTTGAGCAATTTTTATTCACAAGCCAGGAGGAAGCAGAGGCTAAGAAGGCAGAAATGTAGATAGGAATAGCCAGGGCTTTAACCCCCATTTCAGGGGACATGTATGCTTCCGAGCGGGGAGCTTGGGCCGCTACACCAACTCTGGCATGTTGGCATGTGCGTCAAATATTATGTTATAAATGGAGGCTTTTATAAATTAAACCCGTGGGCTGTACACAGAAGCAATATAAAAAACTCAATTAACTTTTTATAGTGTCATATGGTCAATAAAAGTATGTTTGCCCTGCATGTAGAGCATTTCTGAAGTCTGTGTTTTGAAAAGGCAGACATTTGAAAGCTATCCAGATCCCTGGTATTAAAACATTTAGGGTGTATGCACTATGTAACTTTCCATTCATTTGTCCTGGCAGGCTGAATTTTATGTATATTTCTAAAATTATTTTATATATAAACTCAGCAAAAAAAGACCTAATTTTCCACTGCTGTTATATTTGGCAAACTTAACATAAATATTTGTATGAACATAAAAAGATTCAACAACTAAAACATAAACTGGACAAATTCCATACACATGTGACTATCAGAAATGGAATAATGTGTCCCTAAACCAAAGGGGGTGTCAAAATCAAAAGTAACAGTCAGTATCTGGTGTGGCCACCAGCTGCATTAACTACTGCAGTGGATCTCCTCCTTATGGACTGCACCAGATTTGCCAGTTCTTGTTGTGAGATGTTACCCGATTGTTCCACCAAGGCACCAGCAAGTTCCCAGAAATGTTAACAGTGATCTTAACTGCCTACCGTCTGTAAGCTGTTGGTGTCAGTGCGGTATTCCAGTGTTCTGTCTTTCTCTGTCCTCATTTCTCCATAACAATCTCCCACAACTTTCTGTTTTCCCGCCCTTTTTATCCCCGTTCAGATCAGTATACCCCTGAGCACAGCATTCGGTGCGGATACGGAGGGGGCCCAGTGGATTGTGGGATATCTTTTGGAGAAGGTGATCAACAACCTGTCCGTGTGGAGCTCTGAACCTGAATTGGCCAACGACACGGTGGAGCTGCTGGTCTGTCTGGTAGAGAAGAGGGAGAGGTGAGACGCAGAAACTCTGGATTTCAACACAAATCCATTTTTGACGTCGATATGATCCTAAGCCAGTGGTCCTCAAACCCTTTAATGGAGGGCCTAGTGTATGCTGGTTTTTGGTCTTTCCATCCAATTAAAGCCTAATTAGGACCTAGACTGCCTGGTGAGGGGAGAAAATAACCAAATAGTGAGCTACTCCATCAGGCTTGTACAAGGTAAAAGGAAAAACCTGCATACACTAGGCCCTCCATGGAAGGGGTTGAGGACCACTGTCCTAAGCCTTGGCACCCGAAACAACACTCCCCCTTGTGGTCAAATTATGTATCGGTCGCAAATAATCATCACATCCCAACCAAACTTTCGCAGGGCCAACATCGTGGTACAGTGCGAGAACTGGTGGAACCTGGCAAAGCAGTTTGCCAGCCGCAGCCCCCCCCTGGACCTGCTGTCGAGCTCTGTACAGAGGAACCTGATGAAGGCCCTGGTTCTCGGGGGCTTCGCCCACATGGACTCAGACACCAAGCTACAGTACTGGACTGAGGTGGGTATTCCTCCAGAAGCATAGAGATCCCATACACCTAGAACACAGTCCCATACACAGTCCTTAAATGTAAATAAATAACACACACACACACACACTTACCCCTGTGATAGGAGCAAGGAGAAAGCATCTATCGCTGAAAGCTCCTGTGACTTTTCCTGTCAGGATTTCTTTTATATAGAATCTCTTTCCCTATAGGACCATGTAGGATCACCCTGTCAACCCAGACACTTCCCTACTATGAGGATTACATTCAGGCGCTCTCTCTTGAGACTTCAGCAGTAACAAACAGTGAAACTGACTTATTTACCCAGAAGCCATTACATCTCCCCAGAGTTGTAATGGCGGTATTATGATCCTCATAATGATCTTAACGGCCTTTGTGTAGTAATCTAAGATGACTCCAAAGCCATTAGGACTTCTCTATGGCAGCAGCTGTCCTGGATTCCAGCTGCTCTGACGGTGGCGTGCGCACGGCCCCGCCCCGTTGGAGAAGAGGGGGAAATTAAAATAGCCTACAGCTGATCTCTCGTTCCGTTTCTTTGAGGGATTTGGGACGGATTTCCGCCACGCACTTCATGACAAATGTTGTTAATTGATTGGATGTGAGTGTTCACGTCTACCCCCTCCCCCTCCGCCCCACCCCCCTCCAGGTGCTCCACCCCCTCCAACAGCGCTTCCTAAACCTCATCAACCAGGAGAACTTCCCCCAGATCTGTCAGGAGGAGAGCGTGAAGCGCGAGATTGTCGCCACGCTGGAGGCGCTGTGCGGCATCGCCGAGGCGACCCAGATCGACAACGTGTCGTCTCTCTTCAGCTTCTTGATGGACTTCCTCTCCAGCTGCATCGGGCTCATGGAGGTGTACCGTAACACGCCCGAGACCATCAACCTCATCATCGAGGTGTTCGTGGAAGTCGCCCACAAGCAGATCTGCTACCTGGGCGAGGTGAGCACAGAGAAAAGGCCTACTTACTTTAACAAAGGTGGAATTGACCACATTTTAACTTTCAATTGTATTACAATTTGTTAAAATGTACCTCCAATATAACATGGTGTCCTTAATATAAGTTTCTGATCACATAGATTCAATGCTTTACATTATGGAATTACCAGTCAAATATAACCTATTTTTAAAACCTCGTATGAAGATTGTTTGGGTTCTGAAACAAACTAAATTGATATATTTTACATTTAATACGGTTGTCTGTTTGCTTCAGATCTGGAAATAATAAAATGCTGCCAGTTGTACTTTAACATGCACACACTAAGAAATACATATATCTATATTCCAAGACAACCATTTGAATTGGGTACAGGGCATCATTTGAATTGGGTACAGGGCATCATCTGAATTGGGTACAGGACGAGCATTTGAATTGGGTACAGGATGTCCCGGCTAGAAAGACCACCGTTAACAGCCACCTGCCTTTTTGCTCTGTAGTCCAAGTCGATGAAGCTGTACGAGGCGTGCCTGACCTTGCTGCAGGTCTACTCCAAGAACAACCTGGGCAGGAAGCGTGCGGACGTGGCTGCAGAGGAGGACCAGTACCAAGACCTGCTCCTCATCATGGAGCTGCTCACCAACCTGCTCTCCAAAGAGTTCATCGACTTCTCCGACACAGGTGTGGACGGTGGGTGTGTTGGCGATAACTTCACCATATTTCCTCACAGGTTTTCGGTATGTTTGTCTGTTCATGCTTACAGAACATGTGTGTGCATGCGTGTGTTCAGATGAGGTGTTCCGGGGGCAGGACCAGGGCTCGGGAGCGACGGGCCGTTCAGTTTCGGCTGCAGACGTGGTTCTGTTTGGCGTCAACATCATACTGCCTCTCATGTCTCAGGACCTACTCAAGGTGAGGCATCGCTCCGGATCTCCAACTGGTCCCTTCTCATGATAGTTAGCAGTGTTCTGCTAGGTCGCTGTACCACAAACTGTTGTTAACCGCTGTCTCCCTGTGTGGCCCAGTTCCCGTCTCTGTGTAACCAGTACTACAAGCTTATCACCTTCATCTGCGAGATCTTCCCAGAGAAGATTCCCCAACTTCCAGAGGAGCTCTTCAAGAGTCTCATGTACTCCTTGGAGCTGGGCATGACATCGATGAGTTCAGAGGTCAGCCAGCTGTGTCTTGAGGCATTGTCCCCCCTGGCCGAGCAATGCGCTAAGACCCAGGAGAAAGACACGCCCCTCTTCATCGCCACGCGCCACTTTCTCAAGGTGAGGCTCCTCTCCTCTCACTTCTGATGTACAGGGGCTGCCTCGCTAGCCTGGCTGACACCCTATTTAGTCCCACTGATTTGAGTCTGGAAAGCGTTTTTTGAAGGTGTCGACAAGAAGCGTTGATAATGAAGGCGGGTGTGCAACCCCGCTGGTTTGATATCTCCATTTTGAATTGAACTAATTATCATTTTTTTGCAAAAGCACCGCCCCATGGACCCAACTGTGACTATCACATTGAATTTGCATTAGTACAGTCCAAGTAATAATCGTGGTTTACGAATACCATATGGGTATAAGAAGATAACATGACAGTACATCTTTTTACCATTCATGCAAACCTATTTTATAAATATTAGGCATAGTACAACAATTACGCTCTTCATTGCTAAAGCAGGAGAGGGAACCGTTGCCTGTAAACAAAGCAAAACTCTCGTTAATGTGGAGGAAAAGGGCAGTAAAACCCACAGTTTATTTTGCTAGATGATACAAGTAAAAACTAAATTAACCACATTTGACCAGTGGTGAACTCATACAAATTCGCAGGAAAAATTCCAACGTACTTTGTCTCACATATGGGCATGTATGGAAAGCCATTTTAGTCAAATAAATAAATATGGCTATGAAATAAGTCCTGAAATAAATGACACAATAAATATATAAATATTTAAATATAAATATATAAATGCTGTCTAATAAAATAAATAGTTTTTATTTCACAATGGTGTTTTTCAAAGGAAGCCTTTTGTTTATTTCAGGGGACTTTTATTTAATAATTCCACATTTATTTATTTTAAGGCACTCTTATTTCAAAATGACACATTTCATAATATCCATTTGTTATATTCAAATGAATGGGGCGTGGTTATCTCACAGATTCAAACCAAATGAACAGAACCCGTATTGAAGACTATTGAAATACTCGGGCGGATAAGTGATCTTCAAAATTTAGACATAGATATCGAAGTTTTAAATATCTTGAGAATGATGTTCATTTGGTTTGAGTCTGTGAGATAGCCACGCCCCATTCATTTGAATATAACAAATGGATATTATGAAATGTGCCATATGAAATAAGAGTGCCTTGAAATAAATAAATGTGGAATTATGAAATAAGTCCCCTAAAATAAATATTTTTTTTTCCTTCAAAAAACACCATTGTGAAATAAAAACAATTGATTTCTTTTTTTTTACACTGCATTTATATATTTATATTTGAATAGTTATACATTTGTGTCATTTATTTATTTCAGGACTTATTTCATAGCCATATTTATTTCAAAAATAAAAAACTCAAAATGCAGTGTTCCAAATTATTATGCACAACAGTTTCAAAAAGTCATAAATAACAGAAAATGGTCATTTGTTGAATTTGCAGCATTACAAGGTCATATTTACTGAAATCAAAAGCTATTTCAATCAAACACATCAGAACAGGGCAAGTTACTTTACATGATGTCAGAATAGCCTCCCAGAGCTGCTGTTTTAATGCAAACTGCCTCCCACACTCATAGATCTTTTGCCTGAGGATGCTCCAAAGGTTCTCATCAGGGTTGAGGTCAGGGGAGGATAAGGGCCACACCATGAGTTTCTCTCCTTTTATGCCCATAGCAGCTAATGACACAGAGATATACTTTGCAGCATGAGATGGTGTATTGTAATTTCTTAGCCCGCTGCAACCATTTCTGCTTGTGAGCATTGGTTAGGGTTGGCTGAATTGTAGGTTTATGCACAACTGCAAGCCTCTGTAGGAACCTACACCTTGAGGTTCACAGGACTCCAGAGGCACCAGCAGCTTCAAATACCTGTTTGCTGCTTTGTAATTGCATTTTAGCAGCTGCTCTCTTAATATGATGAATTTATCTGGCAGTAACCTTCCTCATTATGCCTTTATCTACACAAACCCGTCTGTTCTCTGAATCAGCCACATATCTCTTCACAGTACAATGATCACGCTTAGGTTTTTGTGAAATATCTAATGTTTTCATACCTTGTCCAAGGCATTGCACTATTTGACACTTTTCCGCAGCAGAGAGATCTTTTTTTTTCCCATAATGCTTGAAACCTGTGGCTTACTTAATAATGTGGAACATCCTTCTTAACCATCTAGGGTCTTGGGGGGCTTTAGTCCTCCTGGCACACAGTTGACTTTTTGGCCTCTAGAAAGGTCATAATTTGACCTACAGTGAAGTGCCTTATGGTTTTGGATTCAGAAGACCCATGGCTATAACATGGATGAATGAAATCCAACATCCTGGGTCAATTAAAAATCTAACATCCTGAGCTTACCTGGGAAACTAATTATCATAGGTGTCTGAGATTGATTTCAGTGACCCAAAGGGCCCAATAAAGGATACAATACCATCCATGAGTTTAATTGAAAAACTAAATGATTTAAGGTTTATGAAAATTAATTCCAATTTGCAAAATAATTTGGAACGTATAGTAAGAACCAATCAAAACACAGGCATGTTTTCTGAGAGAATACTGAAACTGTTATCGGCTCCTGTCCAGAGCCAGCAGGTCATAGCTCTGCACTGGGAGTCACGTGGGTTGTGTCAGCCAGGCTAATGCTTGGTGTCAATATGCTGAAAAAAAGGACATGTTTAATAACGTGTCATGTCTCTCCTTTTCTAGTTGGTGTTTGACATGCTGGTGCTACAGAAACACAACACTGAGATCACCGTGGCAGCGGGGGAAGCATTCTATACACTAGTGTGCCTGCATCAAGTAAGTATCCTTAGTTTTTCTACGTCCCGGATCTCATTTAAGCATCTGCTAAAGAGTGAAATTGTCAAATTACTTTAAGTACCTACTAGGGATGCTCATTTCGGGTAATTTTCCTGACCGACAACCGGAACTTGTTAACCGATTATTAACCGTTAACTGATAAGATTATAAGATTCAATTGGCTTTAAATAACATATTTAATTGACAAGTGTCTGTAACCCGTTAAATATACAAACATTTTTTTCCACGGATTTGTTTTAATGTCTAAACAGCATACAGAACAGA
>JACXGM010012139.1:0-24281 GCA_016801145.1 Umbra pygmaea
CCTGACCTCATACTAACGACTCCTCCTCCTGACCTCATACTAACGACTCCTCCTCCTGACCTCATACTAACGACTCCTCCTCCTGACCTCATACTAACGACTCCTCCTCCTGACCTCATACTAACGACTCCTCCTCCTGACCTCATACTAACGACTCCTCCTCCTGACCTCATACTAACGACTCTTCCTCCTGACCTCATTAATGACTCCTCCTCCTGACCCCAAGTCAATGACTCCTCCTCTCTTCTTTATTGCTCCTCCTCCTCCTGACCTCATCAATGACTCCTCTTCCTCCTCCTGTCCTCACCTTAATGGCAGCTTCCCTAAGGGCCTCCAATCTCTGGTGGCTACTGTCTTTCATGTTGACCACATCTCTGTAGTCTCCCTGTAGAGCCCTCTGCAGGCCCACCACCGCCTGGAAGACAGACCGTTCACTCTCATTCAGCTCCTTCTGGAACACCTCCAAAGTATGAACCTGCAAAGACAGGGCACAGCATCAGCTTCACGGCACTAGTTCTGCCCAGCGTGCAGCGTGTTTGACCTATATAGGGAGTATGTTAATGCACTCCTAGGATAATGCCACGACCGGCTGCCCTTGAGAAGGGTGGAGGGGAGTAGGAGAAAATGTGAGATGGGTGACACATGGGTCCCTGCTCTAAGATATGGCCCCTCTGCCCAAGTGTAACAGACAGCCTTTTATCTCCTTGGTAGTTTAGAAAACAACAGACAATTATAAAATACATTAGCGATCAAAGGTTTGGGGTCACACTAAAATGTTTTGGATTGAAATTTACACCTTAATTCACCATGGTGGCATTAAATTAAATTAAATATATATCTAAGACATTACCAAGGTTGCAAATATTTATCATTGTTGGAAATTGCTGATGTATAATGAATTATTCACATGCAACGGCAAAGACACTTTTACAGCAGCCGTTATACCAGTGTCCTAATGAGGTATTTTAGCTCATAATTTAATTAATTAATTAAAGAAAATAATTTGAAAATAATTTCTTATCAATGTAATGACACCTTGAATGAGGGTATCAATATGGGTTCTGTTTGATACTGTAAGGCACTGTTGGCAGTAGAAAGTGATGCACCTTGAATGTGGGGAACAATGAGGAGTCAGGAATTTGTGAAAATTCTATGAAAGTATGCAGCCTTACCATTACCATATCTATGTGATCTCTTGTCAGGAAATGTTACGAAGGACACCATGTTATTTCTGGAGGTGTATTTCATGTTGTTAAAATGCTATCAGTTCTACTTGAATGAGCATATATAGTTGAGAAGACCCAGGGCTGCATCTACATAGTAGTTACCTCTCTTCAATGTTCACAGATCAATGTTTAACAACACAATGTTATGATGCTGTCTAACTGAACACAAATGAAGGCTGAAATTATGTAGTGCTTTACTCTCTGTAATAACAACAACACATAACACCTCCTTTCAGGTTGGAGGTAACATAGCAGCATTTGACCTACGGCGAAGCGTGAGACATAGAATGGCTGTTTTGATGATAAACAGAGCCCTTGAAGGTCAGGTTAAGTGTATCAGATTCAGGTTAAGGTACAGTTTGGAGAGCTCACCTGGGAGTCTCTAACAAGGTAATAAACTATCCCAGAAACTGTTACAGTTTCTTGAGTTAAACATTATGGAATCGTATCAATCTCCCACTCACTTGGAAGTCTCTCTCTGGTTCTGAAAGGGAGTGGTCTCGTCTCACGGCAACGGCGGCCACAGAGAGCTTCTTAATGGCTGCATTCTTCTGTTGGAGGAGGCTGCCCAGGCGCCGGCAGTTATCAGACACCCAGCTCCAGCCATGCCTGGTCGCCGCTCCCCTGCCCCGGTGCAGCTTGATGGCATGTTGAGCTACCTGTTCCCGCTGCAGCGCCCCCACCAGGCCAAGGAAAAGTACTGCACACACAATCCACATCCAAACTACTACTGCTGTTCCACCTTCAGAGAAAGAGAGGGGGATATAGGACAAGGAGAGAGAAGAATGGAGGTGAGGTAGAGAGGGGAGGGAGAAAGAGTGAAAGAGAGGGGGGGAGAGAGAGTGAAGGATTATGAATGAAGTTGGATAAAGAGCTACCCTGATTGTCTTCACTCCAACTCTAATTTAGCACACCTAATTCTAATAATTTGCTGTTTGATAAGATAAATATACATAGGTTTGGAGTGATAATCAAAAAGATGTTAGGTCTCCAGGAACAGGTTAGGAGAGTGGTTCTAAAACCTCTCCTCGGGCCCCCCAGACAAGCCATAGTTTTGTTTTAACCCTGAAATGTCACACCTGATTCAATTAATCAAAGGCTTAATGTGTAGTTAACTAATTGAGACAGTTGTGCTAGTTTATGTTTAAAAATAAAACATGGGGTGTCTGGGGAGGCCCAAGGAGACGTTTGAGAACCACTGGGTTAGGAGACTATGCTAGATTATCTAAAGAAACTGAACCTGGGGCATGCTCATTCCAAAAAAACAAACTAAAGTTTTAGCTGCAAAATGTTTATTCAAATAGAGTTTTTAAATTTGTACCATCCCAGTTTCTTCAAACAGTGAGGGACCTACTTGACAATGTGTCCAAGGTAACTCTGCCTTCCTAAACATTTCACAACTTAAACATTTTGTTTGGCGGCATGTAAACAATGCTTCCACGACTCCTCAGGTTCAATAACCGAGGCACACCTGTATCCTTCCAGCTAACAACATACCTGACTGACAATACCTGCCACATCACATGCAACTGACATGCTTAGCTGCTGGGGGAGATCACTGGCCATAAAAAGCAAAGAAGCAATGGGTTCAAACAAAACATGACAACGAGCAGATGTTGGCACACAATGCAGGATATCTTACATTAACGAATATATGGCATTGCCCTTTTTCCAACTGTTTGTGAATGGGAAGTCTAGGTTTATAATAGTGCAGTACCTTTGTGTGCATGAGTCAAGGTTATTGTTGTTTATATTTCAGACCTCTCCTAGGCCCTCTGTTGAAAGTGCAGGGCTGAATCTGCTGCTTCTGTTACTGCCCTGTTTTGATCAATGAGAGTACTGTTCACTACACATCCACACACGCTTCCATTACAGTAGCATACAGAATAACGCTCATTACACTAAATAATGAAATATACGTAAACAACACAAAAATAGCCAACAATTATTGTTCATAAGCTGTGCAGTATCAGTACATAATATGTACAAATATATTATTACAGTAACCATTAATTCACACGCAAGGAAGTGTGGAATTACCCTAACTATACTGATTTGATCTATCACCTGTATGATAGATGACCAAGTTTGTGGTAAAACAAATACAATAGGTAAATGTTGGATTAGCTACCTACTTACTAGCTAGTGTGCACCGTCGTTGTTTCTTAGTCCTGAACTCCACAGTAAATGAGGGGAAACAATCGTGCTCTTGTAATGTCACCCCTCCCCAATCGCCACATAGCTCCAGCCAACGCTGAGCCTTGGAGCAGGCGTTCAATATCCACAGGGCGACAAACTTAATGCATTTCCAAGACCCCACCGGTCGACAGCAGCAAACGGCCAACGTCTGTTAGGTAGGCATTTGAGTCGAATGATTTGTTCAAAACTGCGCTTTATCAATAAACTGCATTTTCCGGTGATTTGGCAACTAGTAGAAACGAATGCTGAAGCTGTCAAACCAGCTCGCCTTGCTACCAGATAACAGGCTAGTTTATGGCTAATTTGTTACGGCTAGGTGATACGGCCCGAACTTTGTTCAAACTTCTTCAACGTCGACAAACATATCTTCAAACATGAGCATTTGAAGTAAACTAATTTGAAAAGTTGTTGCTTATTATTGAAGTTGTTTATTGTGAATAATTTGAGAGAGAACATCATTAAATGTAACATTTTAGTTGCTTTTCAATTCACTTCCGAAACAAATCAAAACGAGTGTTTTGATATTCTGCGCTGACATCTGGGATATGTAGTTTTCCTAAGTCATTTTCACACTTTACTGCCTTGTTATATTTTCACAGTCGATGGTGAATGTTTGATTGTAATAAATACAGGTTAAAAGGGATAGTAGCTAGTAGCATAATATATACCTAACCTTAAATCTACGTGCTCTAAATCCCATAATTAGACATTGTAGCAGCTAATCAAAAACATTTGACAAGGGTCTTACCTTATTTTGCATAACGTAATACAACGGTTTACTATTTATTTTGCATACAATATTATAAACATGAATGTACATTAGTACACTTCATTGCGTACAGAAAAACAACGATTAGGGCAAAATCCACTGATAATGATACAAAACTACAAATCCCAAAGTTAACCTTCTAACTTTCCCATACGGTAGCGCAATCCTCTAGCGCAGGCGTACTAAGGGCATTGGGATATCAAGTTGGCCAAACAGCCGTGATAAAATGGTAGGTAAGATCAAAATGATATACAAAAACTTGTGAATAAACCCCTGAGACGAAGTGTACAGCTGGACATGATATTGGGGCGCGCTATGAAGGTTGCCAATAACGGGGAAACGGGTTGTCCTCTGCCAGTGTCGCATTGCCAGTGTGTCGTTTACTGTTGCAAATTAGGTGGGAAATGGAAGGTCAGTATTTTGGTATTTTGAGAGCGGACACCCGCACTTGCGGCACCACGTACCTTTCCCTTTTTGGTATGTTGCTAATGCGTTGGAATAGAGGCTGTCCGTGCGCGCTGCCTTGGGAACTGAGTATCGGGGGCTCGTGCGCTGCCCGCTTCCATCGAGAGTCGGGTCAGGTCTGCAAGGCTGACATTCTTTCCAGCCATCCCGCACTGCACACCGATCAAGAGCGAGCCCAGTCGTTGTTTACAGGAGCAAAACGATTGTTGTTATTTCCAACACACTGTATCATCGTGATGTAATGCATGCTTCCAACGCCCCTTCTGATGCTATGATTCCTTTCCGTTATCCTTTCGGACGACCGTTCATAGGACTGCGGCATGTTTGCATTACGATCTTTTTCGTTTTGACAGCTGTCGGTCAACGTTATTACTTGTGTATTTTAAATTTTTTCATTTTTTTCAGTTTTAACTGTATTATCCCCTATGCCTCTATGATGCCATCATGTGCGTCTAATTTTTGCAATAAAAGTTTACAGTAAATGTATGGGTTGTACAGAACACCATATGTTGGTGCCGTTATGGTCCTTTATGACTCCATGATTAATTTCCATAGTTTTAAATCAACAACCAATTATGGTTACTTTCTATAAATATTTTACGTCTAAACAAGCAATAATAAAAATCAATTTCACCCTGTTATTGCTTACCTTCTCCTCAATACGACTGGTGATTTAAGGGATGGGGTTTAGGAGGAGTGTGGACATGATCATCAAAATGTAGCTGTCATGTGTCCAGTACAACTGACAGTGATGGCCCATGCACAGAAGAACTGTCATGGGTTCAAATGTAATGGAGGATATGCAAATAATTTTCCAGGGATATAGGCATATGTGTCTGAACACCTGCCCATTGCTGTGTAAGTTATGTCTAGTTATGTTTTGAATGATTTTAGTGCAGATTCAGATCTATTTAAAAGGCATGCCTCTTCCACTTGCAGCATAAGCTAAAGTCGTCCCAGAAGGACAAGGTTCGGCAGTTCATGTCCTTCACACAGGCAGGGGAGAGGACGGCCGTATACTGCCTGACCCAGAATGACTGGAAACTAGAGGTGGCCACCGACAACTACTTTCAGAACCCAGACCACTACTATAAAGAATCCATGAAGACCTCAGTGGACCGCAAGAAGCTGGAGCAGCTGTACAACCGCTACAAAGGCAAGACAATTTGGGGGATAGGGAAGTGTGTATTGTGCGAGCATGTGTACAGTACCTACAATAACATGGTAATCAAGTAGCAGACATACTTATCCAGACCAGCCATTCAGTTAGTGCATTAATCTGACAATTGCCAGCTGGTGCAATCACATATCTGGCCCTAAAATCCAGGGAATTTAGAGAAGTCATAATAAGTGCATAGTATATATAGTAGGTTTATTTTGACAAATGTAACTGTTAGCAAAGTAAGTGCTAGTAGAAAAAAGAAAGTCAGTGGTAATTGTCCTGTTTCTCTGTCCTAGTTGACATCTACAGTCAGCCTCAAGTAATTGGAAAACTGCAGAGATAGATGTAGCCCTACTGGAAGACAGATGGAATTCCCCCCTGTTTTTCAATGCTCCCAATTTGTCATGTCTAATTCCTAGCAGGTGTGAGATGGTCAAAGAGCAATCACATGCTTCCTCCAAGCACGTGTTGCCAAGCCTTATCACACAGATTGTTCAACACAAAAGCCTTAACTTGTATGTATGTGGGAGGTATTACTTTCGGCAACTATACAACCGTGATTAAATTCCGTCACCCAACATGCACCGATGGCGTCGCACGAGAGTGTCATGTTGAGTTAATTCCGTCCCACTACCCACCTACCCCAGGCAGTTCTGTATGAATTAGCATCGCCCCAAGCATAGCCAGAATCCCGTGACCAGGATTCGAACCCTGGCCTCTGTGACACAGTTGTAATGCATGGCAGTGATATACAGAACACTGTGGAATGATTGACAGCCTATATTAGGGATAAAGGAATGGTGCTCTACTGGGGAGGCAGATGGCTACAGTAGGATTAGGTGTTTGTGTTGGTTGGTTATTTATGTGTGTTGTTCCTCTTAAGACCCCCAGGATGAGAATAAGATTGGAATTGATGGGATCCAGCAGTTCTGTGATGACCTCACCCTGGACCCAGCCAGCGTCAGTGTTCTGGTCGTGGCCTGGAAGTTCCGGGCTGCAACGCAGTGTGAGTTCAGCAGGAAGGAGTTCCTCGACGGCATGGCAGAGCTGGGGTGAGATATTTTCCTGTGATGTTAGCTATGTGCCCCATGTAGCTGCAATTTGGATTCTGTTCACTGTTTAGTTTTGGCACAAAAACAGAAATTTTGTTGAAATGTAAAATTAACGGTTGTTATCAGATAACACATTTTAAAACATAGGCCAGTACCCTAAATTTAAAGGTTGTACATGTTGTAAACACAAAGCCAACCAAAATGACATTCTCACTTTCAGGTTCCTGCTGGTCAATGCTTGCTAGAAGGGGATAGTCAACATTATCAATTATCAACAGATGTAGATCACAGTATCAGCACTTGAAATTAAGTACAGAAATATTTAGTGCGCGTGTGTGTGCGCGTGTGTGTGTGTGTGTGCGCGTGTGTGCGCGTGTGTGCGCGCGTGTGCGCGCGCGCGTGCGTGTGCGTGCGTGCGTGTGTGTGCGCGCGCGTGCGTGCGTGCGTTTGTCTGCCAGGGGAGGATTGTGTGTAGGGGTTCAGTCTGCTTCACCTCTGCTCCATCTGAACACCTACACTCAATCGGCTCAACTTAGCCACCCATGCACTAGACGACTACATCTCCAGCATTATTGAGCAGGAACCTGCTAGTAAGAAATCTGATCAGTTGTGGTAAAGATTCCACTTGGCTTGAGAAATGTATATCGCGGAGAAATTCTCCACATGTAGTTCAATGGGCTAGTCTGGTTTCTGAGTGAAGTGCACCCTAGTCAAGACTTCTTGAAGGACATTCCATGACACACCCACAAAAGCGCGATTGCCGTCATAGGACATGACAATTTAAATAGAACCAATATGGAAATTATGTTTTCTCAAGCTTTTCTCAACAGTATTCCAACATGTGGCTGAAAGCTCCCGTAATGTAAACGCTCGGTAAATGAGAAGCACCATGCTGGGTGTGTGATTGTAATCTCTTATATGGATCCCCCCCACAGCTGTGACAGTCCGGAGAAGCTTAAGGCCCTGCTCCCTCGCCTAGAACAGGAGCTCAAAGACACGGGCAAGTTCAAAGACTTCTACCAGTTCACCTTCAACTTCGCCAAGAACCCTGGACAGAAAGGATTAGGTAAGGTTGTGACATATTTTCAGTGACTATAGCAACAAAGGCCAACCTTTTAATTCCTAAAACCTTTTTTGTGTTTTTATTTTGTTAAAATGATCTGAAAGTGATTACAGCTCTTTTGGTAAGGTAGTGAGTGACTACACTAGGCAGGCACATGTCCCTGGCAGAATGTTGGTAGAAGAATGGTCTTCACCCTGGTGTGGTTTTCCTGAGTCTGGCGTTGAACTCCTATGTGGACACATTGGAAGATGGTTTTGGCTTCATCGGGTTTTGGGAGTCCTAGGTCTCTCGGTACCAGCCAGGCAACAAGAAGGAGACCAGGAGGACTAATTTGAAACCTTTATGGCACCAGTGATTTTTCAGGAAGCATTTTAAAATAGAAGTGTATATCTTAATCAAGGCCATTGCATCAGGGATGGTTGATCCCTGGCTTTGACCATATATTTTGACCTTCAATTGACCTTTACTCTCAGACATGTCTCAGGGGGAGGGGAATGTGGGGGGGTTGACATCTACACATTTGTTCTTATAGCGTGTGTCTATATATGACCTTCTCCATTGAGTTACAAGTCCACCTTCAATTTTCTGTACTGAGGTAGAGTGAATTGAGACTCAATTCATAAAAGCAAGCAATCTCTTAAATTCACTTTGACCTTTCTTTTAAAATAGCAGAAAACAAGAGAGAGCAAAACTATTTAATAAACTGTCTGACTAGTTTCTACCAGTCAGTTGTGTCCTGTTTGTGTGATAATTGGTTACAGACACAGACGACCTCTGTCTGACCAGAGGCCAGTAGTGGTCACAAATGGTACACTACTCTCTACATAGTGCACTACATTTCACCAGAACTGTAAGCTGCCATTTGGGATGCACATAAGGGGATTCCCTGGACAGGATGGGACAACTGGAAATGATGTCTGTTTTTGTGTTGCTATGACTACAAGGCTATGTGACCCAGCCAGTGTGCTGAAAACAGTTTCTCTAGTTGTTGCCCAAAACCAACGGTTATGTTAAAATGTTTTGGAATCCATAGAAACAAACAAACTTCTTGCATGTACCGTCTGACTAATAAAGGCAAATAATGTATTATTGTTATCTGTTTGAGGTGACTATACAGGATGTTAATGATATTTATCCCCCCCCAGACCTGGAAATGGCAGTCGCCTACTGGAACCTGGTTCTAACAGGTCGGTTTAAGTTTCTGGACCTGTGGAACCGGTTTCTATTGGTGAGTGGAAGGAGCACTAATTTGTATTGGCAGTTTTGAGCCTACTGCTCCCCAGAGCCAGTGTGTTCATATGTTAAATATCTCTGTGGCTCTGTCTCTCTGTCTCTCTGTCTCTCTGTCTCTCTGTCTCTCTGTCTCTCTGTCTCTCTGTCTCTCTGTCTCTCTGTCTCTCTGTCTCTCTGTCTCTCTGTCTCTCTGTCTCTCTGTCTCTCTGTCTCTCTGTCTCTCTGTCTCTCTGTCTCTCTGTCTCTCTGTCTCTCTGTGTTCCTTGTGCTCTCTGTCTCTCTGTGTTCCTTGTGCTCTCTGTCTCTCTGTGTTCCTGGTGCTCTCTGTCTCTCTGTGTTCCTGGTGCTCTCTGTCTCTCTGTGTTCCTGGTGCTCTCTGTCTCTTTCTGTGTTCCTTGGGCTCTCTGTCTCTCTGTGTTCCTGGTGCTCTTTGTCTCTCTGTGTTCCTGGGGCTCTCTGTCTCTCGGTGTTCCTGGTGCTCTCTGTCTCTTTCTGTGTTCCTGGTGCTCTCTGTCTCTTTCTGTGTTTCTGGTGCTGTCTGTCTCTCTGTGTTCCTGGTGATGTCTGTCTCTCTGGGGGGGTTTGTAGGAGCATCATAAGCGGTCGATTCCAAAAGACACGTGGAATCTCCTGCTGGACTTTGGCAACATGATTGCAGATGACATGTCTAATTATGATGAGGAAGGTGAGATTAATGCGTACGCAAACACATACACAAAACATGAGTCCTCGGCAGCTAATGAACTGCCATGCAGCATGATCTTACAGCAGTTAAACTTGTGAACTCTTCTGTCCACTCAGGAGCATGGCCTGTCCTTATAGATGACTTTGTGGAATTCGCCCGGCCAATCGTAACAGGGGGAAAGCGTAAAACCATATAGGAAATGCACACCCACAGAGGGGAGGAGCCAGTGTCTCTGAGAGGATTTTTATACAAATGAGCCAAAAAGTGACTTCTAAACAAGACTGTTAGAGGATGTGAGACAATGCTGCCAGTCGGGCTGGGAAGCGACAAAGACAGCCAATCGGAGAAAAAGAAAAAGTACAACAAGAAGAAGGAATATCTTTTTCTTTGTTTTGGGACTGAGTTGCTCTGGGAGGCGGGCTGTCAGTAAGGGGTGTGGTCTGTGGGTGGAGCTATAAGCACTGCTCCAATTGGTTGGCTGGTGGCCAGGGACTACAGTTGCAACATGCACCATGCCACCAGCCACCATAAGTGGGTGTGTCTATAGAACTGGTGCTCTGGCCCTGCCTCCCCTATCTGCAGCCCCCCCGAACTAAAAAACAACCAGGAAGAGGAGGCATAAGGTTTAAGGGGGATGAAATGTTTGCTTTTTGATTAAGCAGTAAGACAGGGGTTTATTTGTTCATGCTGTAGAGTGGACATGTGCTTTCTGTCTGCCGGTGGTGAGTGAGCTAGAACATTTGCATGTTTTTCTAATTGAACATTAAGAAGTGTGGGGGAAAAAAGATCCATTGTTGTTATTCTCTTTGAGCAGTGTGTGGGCTTCTCCTATCAGGGGTGAGTCGGTGGGTCATCATCCAATCCAACATCATTGTAAAGTTCTGCTCCTGTAACATTCTAACATGTGAAGTTGTCAGTCCGTCCACTGCTTATCATGTGAAGTTCAGGGTCTATGTTCGTAAATGTTCTCACAGTTGGAGTGCTGATCCAGGATCAGTTTTGCCTTTAAAATTGTGAGTAATATTAGATAGGCACAGGTGTCCTGTACCTCGAGCTCCACTCCAAACCTGAGACGCCTGCAGAACCATGAGCCACTCATCATGTGGAGATTTGTTCCATTTTCAGATAGACCTGGGCTGACCCACTGACAGAGCAGCATGCTTTTCAGCTCACACTACTGGTACATTTAGAACATATTGTACCGTAAGTGTAATGTATAGATATAGAATTTTAGAATATTAAATATTATATAATATGAAGATTACCTTTATAACCGTGAGGAAAGAACTGTTTGAAATGTGTAGGGGATCCTCAGTTTTCAACTGTTTCAAATTGCACACTAGTCTCTATGTATTACACTACTTTTGACCCCAAACCTATTGGCCTTGGGAAGTAGTGAACTATATAGGGAATAGGCTGCCATTTGGAAAACATCCATAATGTATCTGCAATTTGTGTTTGATTTTTGTTTGTTTGCTGAGGGTGAGAAAATTGGCATGTCACCCGAGACCGGCTCCTTGACTGTTGATTTACATCTATTATTATTTGGACAATTTTCTTTTCTACAACTGCACTGAAAGACACTTTTTACTACTTCATCCTCAGAGCCTAATTTTGTTTTATTTTCCCAAGCAGCAAAGCACAACACAACACAGCAAGTTGAACATATGTATATTCACTTAACAGTAATATTATTTCTGTTTGATTTCTACACTTATGAAATCTTCAGGATTTACACCCTGTTCCTGTGTGCATAGCTTAAGTCCCAAATGTCAATTTCTAGGCAATGAAGTTGGATTGTTTTGTGGGTGATAGTAGGAAAGTGCTGTGCTAGTCCAGCAAAGTGCGAGGGGGCTGGTTGTTCAGACAAGAATGATATGTCTACTAGCTACTTCTATGACTTAAAACACACACACTTGAACATCTTGGTACATAACAAATGTATCCCTGTCTTAGTGACATCTGATGCAACAGTAGAACTCAGGTGAACAGAGCTCTCCTTCAACAATTTGGCTTTTAGGCTGCACCTCAACATTTTTGTTTTTAGCTGAACTGTTTTGTTGGCTCACTTATTATGTTGACCCATTCATCGGTGGAAAAAAATATACCATCTTCTCTACATTAGTAGCTGATACGGTGGACCTCACAAATTACATCCTTTTCCCTATAGTGCACTACTCTGTTAATAGTTGTAGTACTCAATGTATGAGACAGGGTGCCATTTGGAATGCAGTTATCTTCTGTTTCCTTGTAGTTGTCAACAACGGTAGGAGAATGCCAGAGGCGTACAAGGTACAAATTCACTCTTTGGGTCTGATTTGTCGACTAGTCAGTCCAATTCAGCTCAATAATAAGTATTACTTTCACTGAAGAAACTTTTTTCATCATAAAATGTTTGTCAACTTTCTGTTACAGAGATATATTTTGTTTTGGCAAAGGATGGTCGCGTCAATAAAGCATGTTGTTTTTATCTAAATGGATTGAGACTTTGAATATTTTAATAGTGACAGTAAGACAACCACAACATAGAATCAAACTCGTAATCTACTTCGCAAGGCATAGTGGGCTAACTCGCTGCTTTGCATGACGACTACATCACGGTGGCCGGGGTTTGACACTGGTCACAGAATTTCCGACTATGCCTGGATCCTCAGCACGGGTGGCTTGAGTACAGCGCTGCCCAGGGTAAGGGAGTAAGAAGGTTGCACTAGCAGACCGTGTCACCCAGTGTTGCCATGTCCGCGGTTTTCTAGCCAAATTGGGCTATTTTTAAATTAATTTGGCGGTAGAAAATATATTGGTCGCGGGTTGCGGTTTTTTGGGCTAGTTTTAAACAACCACAGCTGCAGCATTTTCCTTTAAATAAATAAATCTGACCTAGGCTGTATGGTGCAGCCTGTGCCAGTATGAGAAGAGCTACTGCGTGGTGTGTATGAAAGAGAGGGGGAGTAGTCAATTACAGTATATGAAATTAAAAGAATAGGGTAAAAAAATCACATTTATATATACATTGTGGAAAAAGTATTGGAATTTTTTACTCCGTGGCAATGTAAACAAATTGGGCTAGTTTTAAGGCATTTTGGGCTGTTTTTAAGTAGTCATTGGGCTAGAATTTTTTGTTTGACCTAACAACCCTGGTGTCACCTCATTCTCCGGCGACTCCTTTTGCAGATTGGATGCCGTTGAGGTTAATCACGGAGGTGCATTTGGCAGATGTGTAATCTTTCCGCGCATGTAGTGACTATAAAGCCTTCCGTGTTGATTGATCAGTGTGATGAGAATCAGACGGCTCGTTGACGTGCTTGAAGGAAGCATGAGCGCCGATGACAATCCCGCACCTGCTAAGATGTTGCCAACAAACAAGGTCAAGATCAGGGCCGTTTGAAGGACTTTTGAGGCCCCAAGCAAAGTGGTCATGGAGGCCCCCCAACCCTTCACCCTGCACGTAAAACCTACAGGAAGCACAGCATAGCCATGAAGTTTAAGTTAACCCACACGTTATATAAATAAAAAAAGGTTTACAGGAACCACAGCATAGCCATAAAATTTAAGTTCACCCACACTTTATATAAATAAAAAAAGTTTTACAGGAACCACAGCATAGCCATAAAGTTTAAGTTCACCCACACTTTATATAAATAAAAAAGGTTT
Source organism: Umbra pygmaea (assembly GCA_016801145.1). Classification (NCBI taxonomy): domain Eukaryota; kingdom Metazoa; phylum Chordata; class Actinopteri; order Esociformes; family Umbridae; genus Umbra; species Umbra pygmaea. The sequence continues at coordinate 13,506 of JACXGM010012139.1, forward strand.
ACAGGAACCACAGCATAGCCATAAAGTTTAAGTTCACCCACACTTTATATAAATAAAAAAGGTTTACAGGAACCACAGCATAGCCATAAAGTTTAAGTTCACCCACACTTTATATAAATAAAAAAGGTTCACAGTGCATAAACTGCTGTTGCATAAACTGTGCATAAAAAAATGTTTAAAGTGCAAATACTTGTGTATAATTAAATGTTTACTAATTATAAGTTGTGCTGTAAATTAACAGTTTATGGTAACACATTATATCTATCATGTAATATATTAGGTATCGGGTAATGATAAAAAAAATGTGTAAACCTTTAAGAAACCATTTTTAAAACATCTATAAACATAACATAGATAGACGGACCAGATATTCCTAACACTTTGTTAAGGGTAACTAATGCTTAAAAACATACCAAGCTACTGTTTGATGCACGGAATTCATTGTGTGGTTTTCCTAACCCCCATTTGGTAAATAGATTATCACAGTGGAATAGTTAGTATAGCATGCTAATGTTATGCCAATTTCATCAAAACTTATTACAAAACTATAGCAATGTGATGTAATTACATACGATAAACAGTGATTCTGGAACAGATCTGCGTCTTCCCGATCCCGTGAAAAACATATGTAACCATCCATTCGAAAAAAAAGTTGCACTAACTGTTCGTTACAAGCAGCATTTGCCCTCAGGCAGGTTACAGGTAACGTTAGCTAACATAAATATATTTTTGCTATTTTTGCAAAATTACACCAAGACAATTAGAGCTATTTTATCCAGTGTAATATATCACTTACCACTATCTTGTTTTTTTCTTATCCTCCTCTTCCTTTCTCTTTTTCCTTTTCTGGCTTCCTGAATCATAATTTTGATTCCTGATGACTGCCGACCGAGAAGGTTTTGTATTTTGCCGGCACCAGAGATCATGAGAGGGGCCCCTTGAGTGGGATCCCGATAACAGTGTCATTGCACTTTACTGCATTGACTATCAAAGGGGCGCTCACACAGTTTGTCGTTGCATTTTATTCTTAACCAGTCATTGTCTTGGGGCCCCAGGCCAGCTCGGGGCCCCAAGCAATTGCTTGGTTTGCATGCCTTGTCGCGACGGGCCTGGTCAAGATCACATAATCTACAACAGCACAGGACCTGTTTCTTCTGTGATGATGTCCACAGAACAGCACTCAAGATGGGAATTGAGAATGAGAGATGTAGTAAGTGAAGTTAATATAATTAGATTATCCCTGTGGGGATGCATCGGATGTGGCACGGTACATAAAAATATAAAAATAATAAGACATCTGTACAGACAAAGGTACAATTGTAATCAAAGTGTTTCAACCCCCATTGCAAATTGGGTTTATTGTCAAAATATACAGACTCATCATATATAGAAGGCACAGATGTTTTCGGATTCTGTTCTGTGGAGTGATGAAACAAAATGAACTTTTCAGCACGATGGATCAGCAGTACAGTGGGCTCCAAAATTACTGCACAAACAATACTTTAAAAACAAAAAATATGATTATAGTGAGAAACTGAAAATACCAACATCTGAGAAAGACTGTACAGTACTTCACTAATGTTGCAATAGAATTAACCAAACTCATAAAATTATTTAACACAAATGAAATTTTAACTTAGATTGAGGTTTGGCAACTGAGATGGCCATGGCAAAACTTTGATTTTGTTGTCACAGAACCATTTCTGTGTGGATATTGAGGTATGTTTTTGGTCATTGTCTTGTTGGAAAGACCACCGACAGCCACGTCCCAGCCTTCTGGCAGAGGCAACCAGATTGTCAGCCAAAATTGCCTGATACCTGGTGGAATTCATTATGCCATGAATCTAGACAAGTGCCCCTGAAACCTTGGAATTAAAACAGCCCTAAAACATCACTGACCCACCACGATATTTCACTGTGGGTATGAGGTTTCTCTCCTTGAATTCATCTCAGTTTTGATGCCACACATGCCGATGCTGTTCAATTTAGTTTTATCTGATCAGAGCACCTTCTTCATAGTAATTCCTGGGGATTCTGTTGCTTCTCTCACCATCCTCCTCCCTATCCTGGGGGGCAAAATGCATTTGCGTGCCCTGCCCGTTTTCCAAATCCTTTGAATTTTTAAATAAATGCCCTGATAATGCTCAGTGGTATTTACAATCGTTTGTGGATCTTCTTGTAGCCATTACCAGATTTATGAAGGTCTATGACCATTTCCCTCTTTTTTTTGAATTGCCAGATCTTTTGTTTTCTTCATGGTGTTGGATGACAAAGTGGATATTACATGTGTGTTACCTCGTTTCCATCCCCTAGTGGAACAGAAAGTGATGGAATGGCTCAATATAGTTCCTTAAGACTTAGATTAATTTAAATAACTGGAATTTAATTCCTGGTTTAAATTTGGTTGATGTTAATTACAATAACCTTTAAGGATGCCATTTATTGTGAAACCTTGATTTAGAGGACATTGATTTTCAATTTAATAAATAAATGATTTTGTTTGGTTCCATTGACACAAGAATAAAGTACAGTATTTCACACATGTTGGTATTTAGATATCTTTCTCTATTGTGCATTGCCAGTCAGGAGTGTCAGTCATTTTGGACCCACTGTATGTCTGGAGGAAGAAGCATGAAGCATACACTGAAAATAACACTCTGCCCACAGTCAAGCATGGTGGTTGCTCGGTGATGCTCTGGGGCTGCTTTGCATTCTCTGGTATAGGAAACCTGCAGCATGTGGAAGGCAAGATGGATTCATTGAAGAATCAGGAAATCCTAGGATAAAATCGTAATACAGTCTGAGGAAGCTGAAGCTTGGGCGTCATTGGACCTTCTAACAGGACAATGATCCCAAGCATACCTCAAAGTCCACAAAGGCTTGGTGGCAGAAGAAGTCGTAGAAGATGCTACAGTTGCCATCACAGTCACCTGAATTGAACCCCATAGAAAATCTCTGGTGGTATTTCAAGAAGGTGGTTGCAGCATGCAAACCGAAAAATATTATAGAACTGTAAGCCAGGTGCTCACAAGATTCCTCAGGAACGCTGCCAGAGGCTGGTGTCTGGCTCTGTAACTCATTTGCAGCAGGTCATAACAGCAAAAGGGTGTTCTACTAAGTACTAAAGATGTTTACATTGAGGGGGTTGAATCATTTTGAGACTGGAGAAGCCATAATCATTTGAATTTGAAGTTTAATTTGGGGAACCACTTGAAGCATTTGTTGTGTTGAGCTATTTCAATTGCTTTTGTTGAATATGTTCATTGCAAACAGCTGACAGTCTGTACATTTTGACAATACACATGATTTGCAATGAGGGTTGAATATTTTATTTACAACTGTGGAAAAGGTGAGTTTGAACAGAAGTGAAGGATTCATATGTGCTTGGTACTACTACACATTCTATAAACAACAGTAACTTTAATAATCACTTGAATGTCTCCATTAGACCAGATGGCTGGATCGACTGGCTATTGTTTGACAGAAAATTGGAGTGCTACTCACCCAGAGTCAGGAGCAGCTGTTACCATAGATTTTCAGTTTTTTTGTCATTATTATTATTATTTTACCACATTATCATTTACAGAAATGGCCTGGAGATCAATTTGGGTTAACGGCCTTGCCAATGGGGACACGTGTCCATATTGTTGGATCAGCAGGACTACATGTTAGTTACCTCACACTCATTCCCACTGGGCTGCACATTTATTAAAACTGCAAAAGTCATATAAACATCACTGCATAGGGATGAGAGGGGTGGGTTAGGAAGGATGAGGTCGCTGGATGAGAAGGAGAGAGGTGGGTTAGTGGGTAAAGATGGGGTGAGGAGGGTTTGGCAGTGAGAGGCCAGTCTGAGCTAGCTTAACAGTCCGTTCTTATCTGGCCCCACTGGGGGTGTCAACACTTAACCTACTGTGTCCAACTGAAACAGAGCCTGCCATCCATGATCCTGCCAGCCCTAGATACAGCCCGTACCCGGGCCGCTGGGATGAGGGGATTGCCTTTTTAGGAGACACCTGATCAGGGACCAGTGTGGACACAAAGAGACTGCTGATAAAGGCTGTGTGTGTGTGTTTGTGTGTGAGAAAGAGGGAGTGTCTGGTGATTAGGCTGGGATATGGCTGGCAGTGGCAGGATTGATGTGGGTGGGGTCTGGGCGGCTGGAGATACCAATAGACAACCCCACCATTAGAACACCAGACTAGAGAGCAGCATAGTGTGTGACAGCGTCAAAGAGCCTTATAGATCCCCAGGGAACAGAACTGACAAGTCATTGACTTCAACAGGGACTGTTGTTCTATTCCTTGTATTTCTATGCTTTTAATCCTATCCGATCAAACATCCAGTTTGATAACCTTTTGTACAACAGGGCCCCCGAGGAGCGACGTTGGACCAAACAAGACAAGTCATTACCGAGGCTCTGTTCAGTTAACCAGTAGTATAGCATCACAGGCTGGAGGAGGGCTGTCTTTGGGACGTCTACTTCACATCCCTCTAACCTGTCACTGCACCAGCAGCTGGTCATTGGGTATAGAACAGGTCTTTACAGTTCTTTATTGAAACCAGCTTTAGTCTGCTTCCAGAACCCTCTTTCATGGAAAAGTTTCAGGCTGGTATGATTTTAGGGGGAGTGGGAGATGCCTTGGGCTACCGCAAAAGCCAATGGGAAAGCTGCAATTCGGGGTCACAGATCCAGGAAGAGCTGGCCTCTTTGGGGGGCCTGGATGCCCTCAGACTGGACCCTGAGAACTGGCCTCTCAGTGACGGGGCGTTGATGCACATGACCACCGCAGAGGCCCTGGTTACTGGTAAGAAGTAAAGATGTCCACATATTGCAACCATACATTTTATTAAATTTTAACCCAATAAAAGTAAATGTATTTGATGTCAAGACAAAATATATTTATTAAATGTTGTATTTTTAGAATTTGAGCTGTAACAACAGATCTACATTTTCCTTCCAGCTAACCAGATTACAAACACTGTAAAAACTGTATTCCGTAAGGTATTAAAAATTCCCCAAAATGGTATATGGCATAATGATTCCACACATTTTGCAATGCTTTGTAACAAAAAAATCTTAAAACACAGAAATTATCTTAATAACGGACTGGCATGTGGCCATTGACAAACACTGTGGAAGAACAACCCGTAAAATTGAAATTCTTGTTGAAATTCAAAATATGTCCTGCATAGTGTAGGAAATCATTGTCCCATCTAATCTGCATGTTCTGTAGCATGTGGAAGCTAGTCATTGAAAGAGAAAGTATTTTTTTATTACTTAAAAAACTACACATTTACACAATGTAAGCAAAATAATCTGTCAATGAAAGTTTTAAGTTGGTTAAACCTTGATGCAATATATTTACACTTGTTTACATTTAATTTTTTGCATTGTAGCGGCTTTCTATGAGTGAAAAGACACGTACAATTGTCTAGTCCTCTTGCCCTAGATGCAGAAATAGCCATCTTTAGACTGTGAACTGTTTGTGGAAACTCCTAATCACACCGTGGACCATATTTCTTTGGGATAATGCCTCACTGACACACCTTAATCCCTGTAGCAGTCATAAAAGACTGCGAACAGTCCGTAATGCCACACCGCAAATAAAAATGCTATTGCCGTCACCATTCATGACGTTATCAGAGGAGAGCTGGGCAACTTCCTCTAGATCCCCTCCAACTGTCAACTCCTGAGGTCATAGTAATGGAACTGGAGAGCCGCTCACTGTAAAATAAAAACTGTAACAAATACAAATTATTTAAATCCTCAGGTTTGAATGCAAAGTAACACTATACCACTTTTTGTTGATTTTTCTTTACATCATCAACAGTGTGAATAGTGATTGCTTCCCATCAAGTGTGACAAAAATACATAGTATGTAAAAACAATACAAAAACAGACCTGTTGTTGTCAATGAAGGAGCAGCTCTGTGATCAGCCTAGATTCAAGACCCGGCTGCAGTGTTTGTAGGCAGGCAGGGATCAACCATTGACTGACCTGTACATCTGATCTGGAGTTGCCAGGTCAGTCAAAAATAGAACTTGTGAGGAAAACTTGAACCTCTTCTCGAGAACAATAGGTCCCGGCACAGCATGCAGCAGAGCACGATAGCAGTCTATAGGATTAGCTTGCTGCCGAGCCACATTCCAACAACCTAGCCGAATATGTTCAGAAATGGCCCCCTATTTTCTATTGGGTGGTGACAAGCTCTGCTTAAAAGCAGTAAGTATATAGAGTATATCTGAAATAGAGTGCCACTGACCCACATAGTCAGCCTAGGGTACCTCCATGAATCACTAAGAAATAAGATCTAGAACCCAATAATATTAATCCTTTCCATGTATAGTGACATAGGGAGAAGAGATGAATGTCATGGTTAATCTTGACCCATGCAGATATATAACTATACAGTAATATAGCCTAAGCCTCGAACTAATGTACTGTATTACAAGAATGGGGATTCTGTGTGCCCTGTTTGAAGCATCTCTTGAGTGCTGACCAAGGATCAGATGGACTAGTGGTAATCCAGAGATGGGGGGTCCATTGTATTCATACTCCAGTTTTAGTGGCCTGGATCAATATTTATTACATAGCAAAACACACACACATTTCTGCATGTCTGGCATACCACCCTGGGTCTGCCACCTCAAGCTCAACAACAACAAGACAGATCCTGCTCTTCCTCCAGGGCCTGTCCTCTCCAAGACCACATCTGTCAGCAACACGTGCAACCATCCTCCATGACAATGTTTCAACCATTTTGGGTATAAAAAGGTATGACTTTGGTAGATCTATATATGCATACAGTATATCTGGAGGAATATGTTGGTCTGAGGAGATAATTGCAAGTTTGGGGCCCTCCCTCTCTCCCTTTGTATGTCCTGGGAATTGTCAGCCTGAAGTCATGTGTCCCTCAGTGTGGATACCTCTAATGGTAGATCCCTGTAGAGCTCTGATGTTGAGAAGAGCCCCCCTGCAGCCAAAAAAACATGTGGTCTGATCCAGGGCCTAACAGGCTAAACATAGACTCACATGAAGCCTCTCATCTGCCTGGTATTCCAAACATGCCACAGCACACAAACTCCCCATGACTCCGTGTGTGAACTGTGTAATGTCATATAAACTGTTTAATATGTCATAAACTGTGTACGATGTCCTATATAGTTTTTAGAATGTCCTATAGAACCTGTGTACTATGTCCTATCAACTGTGTGTACCATGTCATACCAACTGTGTGCACTACTTACTATTAACTGTGTGTACTATGTCATCTAAGATGTGTGAACCATGTCATCTAAATTGTGTGAACTATGTCATATCAACATTGTGTACTATATCCAATAAATTGTGTGTACTATAAACTGTGTAATACAGGTGTGGCCCAAAGTATCCACCATTCTTTATTTCACATTTAATAGAACAGCAACATTGCTTTTGATTTATGACATAACATATTACTTTAAATACTAAAACAAAAATGAAATGGACAAAATTAGACAACTTAAATTCTCAACTGGTTCTGTAGTTTGTCCCACTCTTCCCAGGGCAGTGGCTTTTACACATGTATTTTGGCAAACTTCAGTCTGTTTTTTTGTGTTAATTCCTTAGTTTTGGGGTCTTCCTAGGACTACCATGGAGCCTATTTTCATTCAGAAAGCAATGTATTGTGCCAGTCAGTTGAAACCTGCGTTCGGGCGTTGTGCTGCATTGCACTAGGTGCACACTATAGCTGTGTCTCAATGTGAAGGCTGCATCCGCGGCCTTCGAAAGATGCCGCCTACTTGGCCTTCGGAGGCTGCTAACGTAGCCATCACTGGATAAGCGATTGAGCCACCAGGTGTTCCCAATTACCGCCTAGCAAACGGTGTGAGAGGAGAGCTGCCATCCTACATGACATTTGTGAAATGTCAAGTAACTATGGAGCCTGAATTGCTAACTTTCATTTTTATTTTATTTATGTTATTGGAGGAATTATACACTTTGATATACGTTGACATTCTGCCTTTCATTTTGAAGGTTTTATCATAATACCGAACTTGACATCATCGTTAGTTTTGCTAGCAGAATACAGCTCCAGGAAGAAGCAAAGCGAGAGGCAGGTCCAATGGGTTGACACGTTTTAACCCTGTTGTTTTCACACAGTTGAAGCATTAAAATAAAATACAAAGAAAAACGTACATTTATATGTGAATACCTCTGCCACTACACTATTAACACCAGCTATTTTCTTTCAATACAATTACTTTGTTAATTGTGCGCTATGAATTCTGGGGAAGGGCTGCGAAGTGTCCTCTTTTGTATCCTTAATTTGCCCGAGAAAATGATGGGCGCATTTGGCATCGCATTGGAATGACATTTTAAACTGGGGCAGCCTTCGTTGCACCACAGTGATGAATGCGGCCTTCGAAGGGTGCAGAGTTTGATTTGAGACAGCCTTCATATTACTGCTGTGACGCAATCGGCCTTCAAACGCGGCCTTCGAAGGGTGCAGAGATTGATTTGAGACAGCCTTCGTAGCACTGCTGTGATGCAATCGGCCTTCAAATGCGCAAAATCAGCCTTCAAATGGCCTTTGGCCTTCAGAGGATGCACCCTACACATTGAGACACAGCCTATATTGCAAGTGTCTTTGCTAGTTTAATACGGACGCAGCTGTCAATTTCCCGTCCGGCACCCACGTAGTTTTAATAGCAAATGCACCTGTGCCAATATTTGCGCCCATGAGCATGCTGGTCTAACAGGGAGGTGTGTATTGCTATATTGAGGCATCGGAAAGTGATTGCGCCCTTGACCAACAAAAACTTGGTCTAAAGTCAATGGCGCAGCATGTCATTGTTATTATAACAGCAAATTAGTCAAATGCACCTAAGCTAATGCACAGTGCATGCACACTATGCTTGTTACACCCACACACAGAAGCGTAGCAGCACAAAAACATGCAGAAGATTAAAAATAAAAATATTACGGTGCAAATCCGCCATGCGCTTCACGCTGTGTGCTTAGATTGTTAAAATAGGGCCGAGTATGTGTATTCCCATAAATCCATTGATCTAAATTTACTTATTCAATAGATGTCCTTACTTGAACACTTACGTAGGATTGTTGCATTATGTGTCTATATGTTTGTTTAGTATAAAGAGTCACACAGCCTACTACATCATGCAGCACTAACATGGCAGATTATTACATTTTGGAGGTTAATAAACCAATGTTTCAAATAACTGGAATATGAGCCACAGGAGTGGTTTCATATTTTTGATAAGTACTGACCGGTCTTTCCAACTCATTTGCCTTACCTCTCTATCCTGGTTCATTCTCCTATTTGTTAACTGCTACAGTGCTTCTACTATGTTCTTCTGCACTACCTGCCTCTGACTGTCTGGCAGCACTTTCTGCAGAAGAGGACAGACAAAGGCAGTGTTGATTAATGCACACATTATATTGACAACTAAACAATAATTGGTAGCATATGGAATAATCCAATTCTGGAAAAGTCAAGGATTGACTGTTGGATAGCTATAATATCTGTGTAACTTGCACTTTAATATTTAGACATTCACCACAAAAAATGACACTAACATGTGTTTGAGAACTTTTAGTTTAAATTCATACACTGGTCGCCATCCAATACTTAGAATTTATCTCAATACAGAGGATACAGGAGCAGATTAATTTCAATAGCTGAGTAACCGTGACAATTGCGTTAATTGTATTTGTAACACTAACATCTTAAATATCACAGCACTAACAAAAACTACTTTATTGTATCACATTTGCTCGCTGACCACTAGGGTTATCTGGCAGAGTTGGACCACAATATAACACTGGTCTACGGGAAGATAAAGTAATATCCTATCTGCCTGCCTACTACTACTAGTGCCTCGAGGAGTTGCTTGCATAATCTAGCCTACTGCCAGAGACAGAGTGGACATGAAACGGATTTGTCCATGCAGCCTAGTAGGTTACTAAATAACAGAGTATACATGATTCAATATAACGATGCATGCTTTCCCTTTGCGATTTCGAAAGGTTTCCCAGGTTAGCTGCATAGAAAAGAAACTGAGTGGTAGCCACTTTCACCGGTCAATTCAGTTTAAAATGATGCTTGTTGAAAGGATTTTGCTGGCAAACATACTTCAAAATTACACTACAAGACGAGATAAATTAATCGTTTAATTTTAATTTTTCTAAATCAGTTAAATGGTTTTAGAAACACACTCTGTAGTGATCTTACCCTGCTTTTCACCATCTATTAACAGAGGAACAATACAATTCTCTTGCATGCAGGCAAATATGAAAGGTCACGTTGATAGCCTATGACGTCACCTACTGGCAGAAGCGCAGGTAGACGAGGCTACCAAAATTGACAGTATGGCTACCAACTGTACTTCTATATTATTACTTTTAAACATTGTTTTATTTTCGAATAATTGATTCACACCTTATTTCTTAAATGTTCATGTGTAATTTTACAAAGCATTGATCATTTAAATGGCCACTCAGGGTACTTTGGACGTTCGTAGGCAAAGGGACAGGTGCTCAGGCATCCATACCCCCTCCTTGCACGTGCCTGCTAAACTGTGTGTACTATATCCTATACACAGTGTGTATTATGTGCTCTAAACTGTGTGTACTATATCCTATACACAGTGTGTATTATGTGCTCTAAACTGTGTGTACTATATCCTATACACAGTGTGTATTATGTGCTCTAAACTGTGTGTACTATATCCTATACACAGTGTGTATTATGTGCTCTAAACTGTGTGTAC